>CM045911.1:8824518-8867018 GCA_025169955.1 Salix arbutifolia
TTTTTGGAGGGGGTGTTAGCCTTGGATTTTCGGACAAATTGATCCGTACTCGACGAGCCCCATTTGAATGAGTTTTAGCCTTAGATTTCAAACCTTGTTCATATCCAAGACCTTTTTAGTTGGTATTAGACTTCAATTTTATGGGTAATAGACTTTTCCCCCAAGCATGATTGAACTTGGTTTTTGGAGGGGGTGTTAGCCTTGGATTTTCGGACAAATTGATCCGTACTCGACGAGCACCATTTGAATGAGTTTTAGCCTTAGATTTCAAACCTTGTTCATATCCAAGACCTTTTTAGTTGGTATTAGACTTCAATTTTATGGGTAATAGACTTTTCCCCCAAGCATGATTGAACTTGGTTTTTGGAGGGGGTGTTAGCCTTGGATTTTCGGACAAATTGATCCGTCACTCGACGAGCCCCATTTGAATGAGTTTTAGCCTTAGATTTCAAACCTTGTTCATATCCAAGACCTTTTTAGTTGGTATTAGACTTCAATTTTATGGGTAATAGACTTTTCCCCCAAGCATGATTGAACTTGGTTTTTGGAGGGGGTGTTAGCCTTGGATTTTCGGACAAATTGATCCGTCACTCGACGAGCCCCATTTGAATGAGTTTTAGCCTTAGATTTCAAACCTTGTTCATATCCAAGACCTTTTTAGTTGGTATTAGACTTCAATTTTATGGGTAATAGACTTTTCCCCCAAGCATGATTGAACTTGGTTTTTGGAGGGGGTGTTAGCCTTGGATTTTCGGACAAATTGATCCGTACTCGACGAGCCCCATTTGAATGAGTTTTAGCCTTAGATTTCAAACCTTGTTCATATCCAAGACCTTTTTAGTTGGTATTAGACTTCAATTTTATGGGTAATAGACTTTTCCCCCAAGCATGATTGAACTTGGTTTTTGGAGGGGGTGTTAGCCTTGGATTTTCGGACAAATTGATCCGTACTCGACGAGCCCCATTTGAATGAGTTTTAGCCTTAGATTTCAAACCTTGTTCATATCCAAGACCTTTTTAGTTGGTATTAGACTTCAATTTTATGGGTAATAGACTTTTCCCCCAAGCATGATTGAACTTGGTTTTTGGAGGGGGTGTTAGCCTTGGATTTTCGGACAAATTGATCCGTACTCGACGAGCCCCATTTGAATGAGTTTTAGCCTTAGATTTCAAACCTTGTTCATATCCAAGACCTTTTTAGTTGGTATTAGACTTCAATTTTATGGGTAATAGACTTTTCCCCCAAGCATGATTGAACTTGGTTTTTGGAGGGGGTGTTAGCCTTGGATTTTCGGACAAATTGATCCGTACTCGACGAGCCCCATTTGAATGAGTTTTAGCCTTAGATTTCAAACCTTGTTCATATCCAAGACCTTTTTAGTTGGTATTAGACTTCAATTTTATGGGTAATAGACTTTTCCCCCAAGCATGATTGAACTTGGTTTTTGGAGGGGGTGTTAGCCTTGGATTTTCGGACAAATTGATCCTCACTCGACGAGCCCCATTTGAATGAGTTTTAGCCTTAGATTTCAAACCTTGTTCATATCCAAGACCTTTTTAGTTGGTATTAGACTTCAATTTTATGGGTAATAGACTTTTCCCCCAAGCATGATTGAACTTGGTTTTTGGAGGGGGTGTTAGCCTTGGATTTTCGGACAAATTGATCCTCACTCGACGAGCCCCATTTGAATGAGTATTAGCCTTAGATTTCAAACCTTGTTCATATCCAAGACCTTTTTAGTTGGTATTAGACTTCAATTTTATGGGTAATAGACTTTTCCCCCAAGCATGATTGAACTTGGTTTTTGGAGGGGGTGTTAGCCTTGGATTTTCGGACAAATTGATCCGTCACTCGACGAGCCCCATTTGAATGAGTTTTAGCCTTAGATTTCAAACCTTGTTCATATCCAAGACCTTTTTAGTTGGTATTAGACTTCAATTTTATGGGTAATAGACTTTTCCCCCAAGCATGATTGAACTTGGTTTTTGGAGGGGGTGTTAGCCTTGGATTTTCGGACAAATTGATCCGTACTCGACGAGCCCCATTTGAATGAGTTTTAGCCTTAGATTTCAAACCTTGTTCATATCCAAGACCTTTTTAGTTGGTATTAGACTTCAATTTTATGGGTAATAGACTTTTCCCCCAAGCATGATTGAACTTGGTTTTTGGAGGGGGTGTTAGCCTTGGATTTTCGGACAAATTGATCCGTACTCGACGAGCCCCATTTGAATGAGTTTTAGCCTTAGATTTCAAACCTTGTTCATATCCAAGACCTTTTTAGTTGGTATTAGACTTCAATTTTATGGGTAATAGACTTTTCCCCCAAGCATGATTGAACTTGGTTTTTGGAGGGGGTGTTAGCCTTGGATTTTCGGACAAATTGATCCGTACTCGACGAGCCCCATTTGAATGAGTTTTAGCCTTAGATTTCAAACCTTGTTCATATCCAAGACCTTTTTAGTTGGTATTAGACTTCAATTTTATGGGTAATAGACTTTTCCCCCAAGCATGATTGAACTTGGTTTTTGGAGGGGGTGTTAGCCTTGGATTTTCGGACAAATTGATCCGTACTCGACGAGCCCCATTTGAATGAGTTTTAGCCTTAGATTTCAAACCTTGTTCATATCCAAGACCTTTTTAGTTGGTATTAGACTTCAATTTTATGGGTAATAGACTTTTCCCCCAAGCATGATTGAACTTGGTTTTTGGAGGGGGTGTTAGCCTTGGATTTTCGGACAAATTGATCCGTACTCGACGAGCCCCATTTGAATGAGTTTTAGCCTTAGATTTCAAACCTTGTTCATATCCAAGACCTTTTTAGTTGGTATTAGACTTCAATTTTATGGGTAATAGACTTTTCCCCCAAGCATGATTGAACTTGGTTTTTGGAGGGGGTGTTAGCCTTGGATTTTCGGACAAATTGATCCGTACTCGACGAGCACCATTTGAATGAGTTTTAGCCTTAGATTTCAAACCTTGTTCATATCCAAGACCTTTTTAGTTGGTATTAGACTTCAATTTTATGGGTAATAGACTTTTCCCCCAAGCATGATTGAACTTGGTTTTTGGAGGGGGTGTTAGCCTTGGATTTTCGGACAAATTGATCCTCACTCGACGAGCCCCATTTGAATGAGTTTTAGCCTTAGATTTCAAACCTTGTTCATATCCAAGACCTTTTTAGTTGGTATTAGACTTCAATTTTATGGGTAATAGACTTTTCCCCCAAGCATGATTGAACTTGGTTTTTGGAGGGGGTGTTAGCCTTGGATTTTCGGACAAATTGATCCGTACTCGACGAGCCCCATTTGAATGAGTTTTAGCCTTAGATTTCAAACCTTGTTCATATCCAAGACCTTTTTAGTTGGTATTAGACTTCAATTTTATGGGTAATAGACTTTTCCCCCAAGCATGATTGAACTTGGTTTTTGGAGGGGGTGTTAGCCTTGGATTTTCGGACAAATTGATCCGTACTCGACGAGCCCCATTTGAATGAGTTTTAGCCTTAGATTTCAAACCTTGTTCATATCCAAGACCTTTTTAGTTGGTATTAGACTTCAATTTTATGGGTAATAGACTTTTCCCCCAAGCATGATTGAACTTGGTTTTTGGAGGGGGTGTTAGCCTTGGATTTTCGGACAAATTGATCCGTACTCGACGAGCCCATTTGAATGAGTTTTAGCCTTAGATTTCAAACCTTGTTCATATCCAAGACCTTTTTAGTTGGTATTAGACTTCAATTTTATGGGTAATAGACTTTTCCCCCAAGCATGATTGAACTTGGTTTTTGGAGGGGGTGTTAGCCTTGGATTTTCGGACAAATTGATCCGTACTCGACGAGCCCATTTGAATGAGTTTTAGCCTTAGATTTCAAACCTTGTTCATATCCAAGACCTTTTTAGTTGGTATTAGACTTCAATTTTATGGGTAATAGACTTTTCCCCCAAGCATGATTGAACTTGGTTTTTGGAGGGGGTGTTAGCCTTGGATTTTCGGACAAATTGATCCTCACTCGACGAGCCCCATTTGAATGAGTATTAGCCTTAGATTTCAAACCTTGTTCATATCCAAGACCTTTTTAGTTGGTATTAGACTTCAATTTTATGGGTAATAGACTTTTCCCCCAAGCATGATTGAACTTGGTTTTTGGAGGGGGTGTTAGCCTTGGATTTTCGGACAAATTGATCCGTACTCGACGAGCCCCATTTGAATGAGTTTTAGCCTTAGATTTCAAACCTTGTTCATATCCAAGACCTTTTTAGTTGGTATTAGACTTCAATTTTATGGGTAATAGACTTTTCCCCCAAGCATGATTGAACTTGGTTTTTGGAGGGGGTGTTAGCCTTGGATTTTCGGACAAATTGATCCGTACTCGACGAGCCCCATTTGAATGAGTTTTAGCCTTAGATTTCAAACCTTGTTCATATCCAAGACCTTTTTAGTTGGTATTAGACTTCAATTTTATGGGTAATAGACTTTTCCCCCAAGCATGATTGAACTTGGTTTTTGGAGGGGGTGTTAGCCTTGGATTTTCGGACAAATTGATCCGTACTCGACGAGCCCCATTTGAATGAGTTTTAGCCTTAGATTTCAAACCTTGTTCATATCCAAGACCTTTTTAGTTGGTATTAGACTTCAATTTTATGGGTAATAGACTTTTCCCCCAAGCATGATTGAACTTGGTTTTTGGAGGGGGTGTTAGCCTTGGATTTTCGGACAAATTGATCCGTACTCGACGAGCCCATTTGAATGAGTTTTAGCCTTAGATTTCAAACCTTGTTCATATACAAGACCTTTTTAGTTGGTATTAGACTTCAATTTTATGGGTAATAGACTTTTCCCCCAAGCATGATTGAACTTGGTTTTTGGAGGGGGTGTTAGCCTTGGATTTTCGGACAAATTGATCCGTACTCGACGAGCCCATTTGAATGAGTTTTAGCCTTAGATTTCAAACCTTGTTCATATCCAAGACCTTTTTAGTTGGTATTAGACTTCAATTTTATGGGTAATAGACTTTTCCCCCAAGCATGATTGAACTTGGTTTTTGGAGGGGGTGTTAGCCTTGGATTTTCGGACAAATTGATCCGTACTCGACGAGCCCCATTTGAATGAGTTTTAGCCTTAGATTTCAAACCTTGTTCATATCCAAGACCTTTTTAGTTGGTATTAGACTTCAATTTTATGGGTAATAGACTTTTCCCCCAAGCATGATTGAACTTGGTTTTTGGAGGGGGTGTTAGCCTTGGATTTTCGGACAAATTGATCCGTACTCGACGAGCCCATTTGAATGAGTTTTAGCCTTAGATTTCAAACCTTGTTCATATCCAAGACCTTTTTAGTTGGTATTAGACTTCAATTTTATGGGTAATAGACTTTTCCCCCAAGCATGATTGAACTTGGTTTTTGGAGGGGGTGTTAGCCTTGGATTTTCGGACAAATTGATCCGTACTCGACGAGCCCATTTGAATGAGTTTTAGCCTTAGATTTCAAACCTTGTTCATATCCAAGACCTTTTTAGTTGGTATTAGACTTCAATTTTATGGGTAATAGACTTTTCCCCCAAGCATGATTGAACTTGGTTTTTGGAGGGGGTGTTAGCCTTGGATTTTCGGACAAATTGATCCGTACTCGACGAGCCCCATTTGAATGAGTTTTAGCCTTAGATTTCAAACCTTGTTCATATCCAAGACCTTTTTAGTTGGTATTAGACTTCAATTTTATGGGTAATAGACTTTTCCCCCAAGCATGATTGAACTTGGTTTTTGGAGGGGGTGTTAGCCTTGGATTTTCGGAGAAATTGATCCTCACTCGACGAGCACCATTTGAATGAGTTTTAGCCTTAGATTTCAAACCTTGTTCATATACAAGACCTTTTTAGTTGGTATTAGACTTCAATTTTATGGGTAATAGACTTTTCCCCCAAGCAGATTGAACTTGGTTTTTGGAGGGGGTGTTAGCCTTGGATTTTCGGACAAATTGATCCTCACTCGACGAGCCCCATTTGAATGAGTTTTAGCCTTAGATTTCAAACCTTGTTCATATCCAAGACCTTTTTAGTTGGTATTAGACTTCAATTTTATGGGTAATAGACTTTTCCCCCAAGCATGATTGAACTTGGTTTTTGGAGGGGGTGTTAGCCTTGGATTTTCGGAGAAATTGATCCGTACTCGACGAGCCCCATTTGAATGAGTTTTAGCCTTAGATTTCAAACCTTGTTCATATCCAAGACCTTTTTAGTTGGTATTAGACTTCAATTTTATGGGTAATAGACTTTTCCCCCAAGCATGATTGAACTTGGTTTTTGGAGGGGGTGTTAGCCTTGGATTTTCGGACAAATTGATCCGCACTCGACGAGCCCCATTTGAATGAGTTTTAGCCTTAGATTTCAAACCTTGTTCATATCCAAGACCTTTTTAGTTGGTATTAGACTTCAATTTTATGGGTAATAGACTTTTCCCCCAAGCATGATTGAACTTGGTTTTTGGAGGGGGTGTTAGCCTTGGATTTTCGGACAAATTGATCCGTACTCGACGAGCCCCATTTGAATGAGTTTTAGCCTTAGATTTCAAACCTTGTTCAT
This sequence comes from Salix arbutifolia, assembly GCA_025169955.1. Lineage (NCBI taxonomy): Eukaryota > Viridiplantae > Streptophyta > Magnoliopsida > Malpighiales > Salicaceae > Salix > Salix arbutifolia. The sequence continues at coordinate 8,831,097 of CM045911.1, forward strand.
ATCCAAGACCTTTTTAGTTGGTATTAGACTTCAATTTTATGGGTAATAGACTTTTCCCCCAAGCATGATTGAACTTGGTTTTTGGAGGGGGTGTTAGCCTTGGATTTTCGGACAAATTGATCCGTACTCGACGAGCCCCATTTGAATGAGTTTTAGCCTTAGATTTCAAACCTTGTTCATATCCAAGACCTTTTTAGTTGGTATTAGACTTCAATTTTATGGGTAATAGACTTTTCCCCCAAGCATGATTGAACTTGGTTTTTGGAGGGGGTGTTAGCCTTGGATTTTCGGACAAATTGATCCTCACTCGACGAGCCCCATTTGAATGAGTTTTAGCCTTAGATTTCAAACCTTGTTCATATCCAAGACCTTTTTAGTTGGTATTAGACTTCAATTTTATGGGTAATAGACTTTTCCCCCAAGCATGATTGAACTTGGTTTTTGGAGGGGGTGTTAGCCTTGGATTTTCGGACAAATTGATCCGTACTCGACGAGCCCCATTTGAATGAGTTTTAGCCTTAGATTTCAAACCTTGTTCATATCCAAGACCTTTTTAGTTGGTATTAGACTTCAATTTTATGGGTAATAGACTTTTCCCCCAAGCATGATTGAACTTGGTTTTTGGAGGGGGTGTTAGCCTTGGATTTTCGGACAAATTGATCCGTACTCGACGAGCCCCATTTGAATGAGTTTTAGCCTTAGATTTCAAACCTTGTTCATATCCAAGACCTTTTTAGTTGGTATTAGACTTCAATTTTATGGGTAATAGACTTTTCCCCCAAGCATGATTGAACTTGGTTTTTGGAGGGGGTGTTAGCCTTGGATTTTCGGACAAATTGATCCGTACTCGACGAGCCCCATTTGAATGAGTTTTAGCCTTAGATTTCAAACCTTGTTCATATCCAAGACCTTTTTAGTTGGTATTAGACTTCAATTTTATGGGTAATAGACTTTTCCCCCAAGCATGATTGAACTTGGTTTTTGGAGGGGGTGTTAGCCTTGGATTTTCGGACAAATTGATCCGTACTCGACGAGCCCCATTTGAATGAGTTTTAGCCTTAGATTTCAAACCTTGTTCATATCCAAGACCTTTTTAGTTGGTATTAGACTTCAATTTTATGGGTAATAGACTTTTCCCCCAAGCATGATTGAACTTGGTTTTTGGAGGGGGTGTTAGCCTTGGATTTTCGGACAAATTGATCCGTACTCGACGAGCCCCATTTGAATGAGTTTTAGCCTTAGATTTCAAACCTTGTTCATATCCAAGACCTTTTTAGTTGGTATTAGACTTCAATTTTATGGGTAATAGACTTTTCCCCCAAGCATGATTGAACTTGGTTTTTGGAGGGGGTGTTAGCCTTGGATTTTCGGACAAATTGATCCGTACTCGACGAGCCCCATTTGAATGAGTTTTAGCCTTAGATTTCAAACCTTGTTCATATCCAAGACCTTTTTAGTTGGTATTAGACTTCAATTTTATGGGTAATAGACTTTTCCCCCAAGCATGATTGAACTTGGTTTTTGGAGGGGGTGTTAGCCTTGGATTTTCGGACAAATTGATCCGTACTCGACGAGCCCCATTTGAATGAGTTTTAGCCTTAGATTTCAAACCTTGTTCATATCCAAGACCTTTTTAGTTGGTATTAGACTTCAATTTTATGGGTAATAGACTTTTCCCCCAAGCATGATTGAACTTGGTTTTTGGAGGGGGTGTTAGCCTTGGATTTTCGGACAAATTGATCCGTACTCGACGAGCCCCATTTGAATGAGTTTTAGCCTTAGATTTCAAACCTTGTTCATATCCAAGACCTTTTTAGTTGGTATTAGACTTCAATTTTATGGGTAATAGACTTTTCCCCCAAGCATGATTGAACTTGGTTTTTGGAGGGGGTGTTAGCCTTGGATTTTCGGACAAATTGATCCGTACTCGACGAGCCCCATTTGAATGAGTTTTAGCCTTAGATTTCAAACCTTGTTCATATCCAAGACCTTTTTAGTTGGTATTAGACTTCAATTTTATGGGTAATAGACTTTTCCCCCAAGCATGATTGAACTTGGTTTTTGGAGGGGGTGTTAGCCTTGGATTTTCGGACAAATTGATCCTCACTCGACGAGCCCCATTTGAATGAGTTTTAGCCTTAGATTTCAAACCTTGTTCATATCCAAGACCTTTTTAGTTGGTATTAGACTTCAATTTTATGGGTAATAGACTTTTCCCCCAAGCATGATTGAACTTGGTTTTTGGAGGGGGTGTTAGCCTTGGATTTTCGGACAAATTGATCCGTACTCGACGAGCCCCATTTGAATGAGTTTTAGCCTTAGATTTCAAACCTTGTTCATATCCAAGACCTTTTTAGTTGGTATTAGACTTCAATTTTATGGGTAATAGACTTTTCCCCCAAGCATGATTGAACTTGGTTTTTGGAGGGGGTGTTAGCCTTGGATTTTCGGACAAATTGATCCGTACTCGACGAGCCCCATTTGAATGAGTTTTAGCCTTAGATTTCAAACCTTGTTCATATCCAAGACCTTTTTAGTTGGTATTAGACTTCAATTTTATGGGTAATAGACTTTTCCCCCAAGCATGATTGAACTTGGTTTTTGGAGGGGGTGTTAGCCTTGGATTTTCGGACAAATTGATCCGTACTCGACGAGCCCCATTTGAATGAGTTTTAGCCTTAGATTTCAAACCTTGTTCATATCCAAGACCTTTTTAGTTGGTATTAGACTTCAATTTTATGGGTAATAGACTTTTCCCCCAAGCATGATTGAACTTGGTTTTTGGAGGGGGTGTTAGCCTTGGATTTTCGGACAAATTGATCCGTACTCGACGAGCCCCATTTGAATGAGTTTTAGCCTTAGATTTCAAACCTTGTTCATATCCAAGACCTTTTTAGTTGGTATTAGACTTCAATTTTATGGGTAATAGACTTTTCCCCCAAGCATGATTGAACTTGGTTTTTGGAGGGGGTGTTAGCCTTGGATTTTCGGACAAATTGATCCGTACTCGACGAGCCCCATTTGAATGAGTTTTAGCCTTAGATTTCAAACCTTGTTCATATCCAAGACCTTTTTAGTTGGTATTAGACTTCAATTTTATGGGTAATAGACTTTTCCCCCAAGCATGATTGAACTTGGTTTTTGGAGGGGGTGTTAGCCTTGGATTTTCGGACAAATTGATCCGTACTCGACGAGCCCCATTTGAATGAGTTTTAGCCTTAGATTTCAAACCTTGTTCATATCCAAGACCTTTTTAGTTGGTATTAGACTTCAATTTTATGGGTAATAGACTTTTCCCCCAAGCATGATTGAACTTGGTTTTTGGAGGGGGTGTTAGCCTTGGATTTTCGGACAAATTGATCCGTACTCGACGAGCCCCATTTGAATGAGTTTTAGCCTTAGATTTCAAACCTTGTTCATATCCAAGACCTTTTTAGTTGGTATTAGACTTCAATTTTATGGGTAATAGACTTTTCCCCCAAGCATGATTGAACTTGGTTTTTGGAGGGGGTGTTAGCCTTGGATTTTCGGACAAATTGATCCGTACTCGACGAGCACCATTTGAATGAGTTTTAGCCTTAGATTTCAAACCTTGTTCATATACAAGACCTTTTTAGTTGGTATTAGACTTCAATTTTATGGGTAATAGACTTTTCCCCCAAGCATGATTGAACTTGGTTTTTGGAGGGGGTGTTAGCCTTGGATTTTCGGACAAATTGATCCGTACTCGACGAGCCCCATTTGAATGAGTTTTAGCCTTAGATTTCAAACCTTGTTCATATCCAAGACCTTTTTAGTTGGTATTAGACTTCAATTTTATGGGTAATAGACTTTTCCCCCAAGCATGATTGAACTTGGTTTTTGGAGGGGGTGTTAGCCTTGGATTTTCGGACAAATTGATCCGTCACTCGACGAGCCCCATTTGAATGAGTTTTAGCCTTAGATTTCAAACCTTGTTCATATCCAAGACCTTTTTAGTTGGTATTAGACTTCAATTTTATGGGTAATAGACTTTTCCCCCAAGCATGATTGAACTTGGTTTTTGGAGGGGGTGTTAGCCTTGGATTTTCGGACAAATTGATCCGTACTCGACGAGCCCCATTTGAATGAGTTTTAGCCTTAGATTTCAAACCTTGTTCATATCCAAGACCTTTTTAGTTGGTATTAGACTTCAATTTTATGGGTAATAGACTTTTCCCCCAAGCATGATTGAACTTGGTTTTTGGAGGGGGTGTTAGCCTTGGATTTTCGGACAAATTGATCCGTACTCGACGAGCCCCATTTGAATGAGTTTTAGCCTTAGATTTCAAACCTTGTTCATATCCAAGACCTTTTTAGTTGGTATTAGACTTCAATTTTATGGGTAATAGACTTTTCCCCCAAGCATGATTGAACTTGGTTTTTGGAGGGGGTGTTAGCCTTGGATTTTCGGACAAATTGATCCGTACTCGACGAGCCCATTTGAATGAGTTTTAGCCTTAGATTTCAAACCTTGTTCATATCCAAGACCTTTTTAGTTGGTATTAGACTTCAATTTTATGGGTAATAGACTTTTCCCCCAAGCATGATTGAACTTGGTTTTTGGAGGGGGTGTTAGCCTTGGATTTTCGGACAAATTGATCCGTCACTCGACGAGCCCCATTTGAATGAGTTTTAGCCTTAGATTTCAAACCTTGTTCATATCCAAGACCTTTTTAGTTGGTATTAGACTTCAATTTTATGGGTAATAGACTTTTCCCCCAAGCATGATTGAACTTGGTTTTTGGAGGGGGTGTTAGCCTTGGATTTTCGGACAAATTGATCCGTACTCGACGAGCCCCATTTGAATGAGTTTTAGCCTTAGATTTCAAACCTTGTTCATATCCAAGACCTTTTTAGTTGGTATTAGACTTCAATTTTATGGGTAATAGACTTTTCCCCCAAGCATGATTGAACTTGGTTTTTGGAGGGGGTGTTAGCCTTGGATTTTCGGACAAATTGATCCGTCACTCGACGAGCCCCATTTGAATGAGTTTTAGCCTTAGATTTCAAACCTTGTTCATATCCAAGACCTTTTTAGTTGGTATTAGACTTCAATTTTATGGGTAATAGACTTTTCCCCCAAGCATGATTGAACTTGGTTTTTGGAGGGGGTGTTAGCCTTGGATTTTCGGACAAATTGATCCGTACTCGACGAGCCCCATTTGAATGAGTTTTAGCCTTAGATTTCAAACCTTGTTCATATCCAAGACCTTTTTAGTTGGTATTAGACTTCAATTTTATGGGTAATAGACTTTTCCCCCAAGCATGATTGAACTTGGTTTTTGGAGGGGGTGTTAGCCTTGGATTTTCGGACAAATTGATCCGTACTCGACGAGCCCCATTTGAATGAGTTTTAGCCTTAGATTTCAAACCTTGTTCATATCCAAGACCTTTTTAGTTGGTATTAGACTTCAATTTTATGGGTAATAGACTTTTCCCCCAAGCATGATTGAACTTGGTTTTTGGAGGGGGTGTTAGCCTTGGATTTTCGGACAAATTGATCCGTCACTCGACGAGCCCATTTGAATGAGTTTTAGCCTTAGATTTCAAACCTTGTTCATATCCAAGACCTTTTTAGTTGGTATTAGACTTCAATTTTATGGGTAATAGACTTTTCCCCCAAGCATGATTGAACTTGGTTTTTGGAGGGGGTGTTAGCCTTGGATTTTCGGACAAATTGATCCGTACTCGACGAGCCCCATTTGAATGAGTTTTAGCCTTAGATTTCAAACCTTGTTCATATCCAAGACCTTTTTAGTTGGTATTAGACTTCAATTTTATGGGTAATAGACTTTTCCCCCAAGCATGATTGAACTTGGTTTTTGGAGGGGGTGTTAGCCTTGGATTTTCGGACAAATTGATCCTCACTCGACGAGCCCCATTTGAATGAGTTTTAGCCTTAGATTTCAAACCTTGTTCATATCCAAGACCTTTTTAGTTGGTATTAGACTTCAATTTTATGGGTAATAGACTTTTCCCCCAAGCATGATTGAACTTGGTTTTTGGAGGGGGTGTTAGCCTTGGATTTTCGGACAAATTGATCCGTACTCGACGAGCCCCATTTGAATGAGTTTTAGCCTTAGATTTCAAACCTTGTTCATATCCAAGACCTTTTTAGTTGGTATTAGACTTCAATTTTATGGGTAATAGACTTTTCCCCCAAGCATGATTGAACTTGGTTTTTGGAGGGGGTGTTAGCCTTGGATTTTCGGACAAATTGATCCGTACTCGACGAGCCCCATTTGAATGAGTTTTAGCCTTAGATTTCAAACCTTGTTCATATCCAAGACCTTTTTAGTTGGTATTAGACTTCAATTTTATGGGTAATAGACTTTTCCCCCAAGCATGATTGAACTTGGTTTTTGGAGGGGGTGTTAGCCTTGGATTTTCGGACAAATTGATCCGTACTCGACGAGCCCCATTTGAATGAGTTTTAGCCTTAGATTTCAAACCTTGTTCATATCCAAGACCTTTTTAGTTGGTATTAGACTTCAATTTTATGGGTAATAGACTTTTCCCCCAAGCATGATTGAACTTGGTTTTTGGAGGGGGTGTTAGCCTTGGATTTTCGGACAAATTGATCCGTACTCGACGAGCACCATTTGAATGAGTTTTAGCCTTAGATTTCAAACCTTGTTCATATACAAGACCTTTTTAGTTGGTATTAGACTTCAATTTTATGGGTAATAGACTTTTCCCCCAAGCATGATTGAACTTGGTTTTTGGAGGGGGTGTTAGCCTTGGATTTTCGGACAAATTGATCCGTACTCGACGAGCCCCATTTGAATGAGTTTTAGCCTTAGATTTCAAACCTTGTTCATATCCAAGACCTTTTTAGTTGGTATTAGACTTCAATTTTATGGGTAATAGACTTTTCCCCCAAGCATGATTGAACTTGGTTTTTGGAGGGGGTGTTAGCCTTGGATTTTCGGACAAATTGATCCTCACTCGACGAGCCCATTTGAATGAGTTTTAGCCTTAGATTTCAAACCTTGTTCATATCCAAGACCTTTTTAGTTGGTATTAGACTTCAATTTTATGGGTAATAGACTTTTCCCCCAAGCATGATTGAACTTGGTTTTTGGAGGGGGTGTTAGCCTTGGATTTTCGGACAAATTGATCCGTCACTCGACGAGCCCCATTTGAATGAGTTTTAGCCTTAGATTTCAAACCTTGTTCATATCCAAGACCTTTTTAGTTGGTATTAGACTTCAATTTTATGGGTAATAGACTTTTCCCCCAAGCATGATTGAACTTGGTTTTTGGAGGGGGTGTTAGCCTTGGATTTTCGGACAAATTGATCCGTACTCGACGAGCCCATTTGAATGAGTTTTAGCCTTAGATTTCAAACCTTGTTCATATCCAAGACCTTTTTAGTTGGTATTAGACTTCAATTTTATGGGTAATAGACTTTTCCCCCAAGCATGATTGAACTTGGTTTTTGGAGGGGGTGTTAGCCTTGGATTTTCGGACAAATTGATCCGTACTCGACGAGCCCCATTTGAATGAGTTTTAGCCTTAGATTTCAAACCTTGTTCATATCCAAGACCTTTTTAGTTGGTATTAGACTTCAATTTTATGGGTAATAGACTTTTCCCCCAAGGATTGAACTTGGTTTTTGGAGGGGGTGTTAGCCTTGGATTTTCGGACAAATTGATCCTCACTCGACGAGCCCCATTTGAATGAGTTTTAGCCTTAGATTTCAAACCTTGTTCATATCCAAGACCTTTTTAGTTGGTATTAGACTTCAATTTTATGGGTAATAGACTTTTCCCCCAAGCATGATTGAACTTGGTTTTTGGAGGGGGTGTTAGCCTTGGATTTTCGGACAAATTGATCCGTACTCGACGAGCCCCATTTGAATGAGTTTTAGCCTTAGATTTCAAACCTTGTTCATATCCAAGACCTTTTTAGTTGGTATTAGACTTCAATTTTATGGGTAATAGACTTTTCCCCCAAGCATGATTGAACTTGGTTTTTGGAGGGGGTGTTAGCCTTGGATTTTCGGACAAATTGATCCGTACTCGACGAGCCCCATTTGAATGAGTTTTAGCCTTAGATTTCAAACCTTGTTCATATCCAAGACCTTTTTAGTTGGTATTAGACTTCAATTTTATGGGTAATAGACTTTTCCCCCAAGCATGATTGAACTTGGTTTTTGGAGGGGGTGTTAGCCTTGGATTTTCGGACAAATTGATCCGTACTCGACGAGCCCCATTTGAATGAGTTTTAGCCTTAGATTTCAAACCTTGTTCATATCCAAGACCTTTTTAGTTGGTATTAGACTTCAATTTTATGGGTAATAGACTTTTCCCCCAAGCATGATTGAACTTGGTTTTTGGAGGGGGTGTTAGCCTTGGATTTTCGGACAAATTGATCCGTACTCGACGAGCCCCATTTGAATGAGTTTTAGCCTTAGATTTCAAACCTTGTTCATATCCAAGACCTTTTTAGTTGGTATTAGACTTCAATTTTATGGGTAATAGACTTTTCCCCCAAGCATGATTGAACTTGGTTTTTGGAGGGGGTGTTAGCCTTGGATTTTCGGACAAATTGATCCGTACTCGACGAGCCCCATTTGAATGAGTTTTAGCCTTAGATTTCAAACCTTGTTCATATCCAAGACCTTTTTAGTTGGTATTAGACTTCAATTTTATGGGTAATAGACTTTTCCCCCAAGCATGATTGAACTTGGTTTTTGGAGGGGGTGTTAGCCTTGGATTTTCGGACAAATTGATCCGTACTCGACGAGCCCCATTTGAATGAGTTTTAGCCTTAGATTTCAAACCTTGTTCATATCCAAGACCTTTTTAGTTGGTATTAGACTTCAATTTTATGGGTAATAGACTTTTCCCCCAAGCATGATTGAACTTGGTTTTTGGAGGGGGTGTTAGCCTTGGATTTTCGGACAAATTGATCCGTCACTCGACGAGCCCATTTGAATGAGTTTTAGCCTTAGATTTCAAACCTTGTTCATATCCAAGACCTTTTTAGTTGGTATTAGACTTCAATTTTATGGGTAATAGACTTTTCCCCCAAGCATGATTGAACTTGGTTTTTGGAGGGGGTGTTAGCCTTGGATTTTCGGACAAATTCATCCTCACTCGACGAGCACCATTTGAATGAGTTTTAGCCTTAGATTTCAAACCTTGTTCATATCCAAGACCTTTTTAGTTGGTATTAGACTTCAATTTTATGGGTAATAGACTTTTCCCCCAAGCATGATTGAACTTGGTTTTTGGAGGGGGTGTTAGCCTTGGATTTTCGGACAAATTCATCCTCACTCGATGAGCCCCATCTGAATGAGTTTTAGCCTAAGATTTCTAACCTTGTTCATATACAAGCCCTTTTTACTTGCTATTAGACTTCAATTTTATGGGTAATAGACTTTTCCCCTAAGCATGATTGAACTTGGTTTTTGGAGGGGGTGTTAGCCTTGGATTTTCGGACAAATTGATCCTGACTCGACGAGCCCATTTGAATGAGTTTTAGCCTTAGATTTCAAACCTTGTTCATATCCAAGACGTTTTTAGTTGGTATTAGACTTCAATTTTATGGGTAATAGACTTTTCCCCCAAGCATGATTGAACTTGGTTTTTGGAGGGGGTGTTAGCCTTGGATTTTCGGACAAATTGATCCTGACTCGACGAGCCCCATTTGAATGAGTTTTAGCCTTAGATTTCAAACCTTGTTCATATCCAAGACCTTTTTAGTTGGTATTAGACTTCAATTTTATGGGTAATAGACTTTTCCCCCAAGCATGATTGAACTTGGTTTTTGGAGGGGGTGTTAGCCTTGGATTTTCGGAGAAATTGATCCTCACTCGACGAGCCCCATTTGAATGAGTTTTAGCCTTAGATTTCAAACCTTGTTCATATCCAAGACCTTTTTAGTTGGTATTAGACTTCAATTTTATGGGTAATAGACTTTTCCCCCAAGCATGATTGAACTTGGTTTTTGGAGGGGGTGTTAGCCTTGGATTTTCGGACAAATTGATCCGTACTCGACGAGCCCCATTTGAATGAGTTTTAGCCTTAGATTTCAAACCTTGTTCATATCCAAGACCTTTTTAGTTGGTATTAGACTTCAATTTTATGGGTAATAGACTTTTCCCCCAAGCATGATTGAACTTGGTTTTTGGAGGGGGTGTTAGCCTTGGATTTTCGGACAAATTGATCCGTACTCGACGAGCCCCATTTGAATGAGTTTTAGCCTTAGATTTCAAACCTTGTTCATATCCAAGACCTTTTTAGTTGGTATTAGACTTCAATTTTATGGGTAATAGACTTTTCCCCCAAGCATGATTGAACTTGGTTTTTGGAGGGGGTGTTAGCCTTGGATTTTCGGACAAATTGATCCGTACTCGACGAGCCCCATTTGAATGAGTTTTAGCCTTAGATTTCAAACCTTGTTCATATACAAGACCTTTTTAGTTGGTATTAGACTTCAATTTTATGGGTAATAGACTTTTCCCCCAAGCATGATTGAACTTGGTTTTTGGAGGGGGTGTTAGCCTTGGATTTTCGGACAAATTGATCCGTACTCGACGAGCCCCATTTGAATGAGTTTTAGCCTTAGATTTCAAACCTTGTTCATATCCAAGACCTTTTTAGTTGGTATTAGACTTCAATTTTATGGGTAATAGACTTTTCCCCCAAGCATGATTGAACTTGGTTTTTGGAGGGGGTGTTAGCCTTGGATTTTCGGACAAATTGATCCGCACTCGACGAGCACCATTTGAATGAGTTTATAGCCTTAGATTTCAAACCTTGTTCATATCCAAGACCTTTTTAGTTGGTATTAGACTTCAATTTTATGGGTAATAGACTTTTCCCCCAAGCATGATTGAACTTGGTTTTTGGAGGGGGTGTTAGCCTTGGATTTTCGGACAAATTGATCCGTACTCGACGAGCCCCATTTGAATGAGTTTTAGCCTTAGATTTCAAACCTTGTTCATATCCAAGACCTTTTTAGTTGGTATTAGACTTCAATTTTATGGGTAATAGACTTTTCCCCCAAGCATGATTGAACTTGGTTTTTGGAGGGGGTGTTAGCCTTGGATTTTCGGACAAATTGATCCTCACTCGACGAGCCCCATTTGAATGAGTTTTAGCCTTAGATTTCAAACCTTGTTCATATACAAGACCTTTTTAGTTGGTATTAGACTTCAATTTTATGGGTAATAGACTTTTCCCCCAAGCATGATTGAACTTGGTTTTTGGAGGGGGTGTTAGCCTTTGATTTTCGGACAAATTGATCCGTACTCGACGAGCCCCATTTGAATGAGTTTTAGCCTTAGATTTCAAACCTTGTTCATATCCAAGCCCTTTTTAGTTGGTATTAGACTTCAATTTTATGGGTAATAGACTTTTCCCCCAAGCAAGATTGAACTTGGTTTTTGTAGGGGGTGTTAGCCTTGGATTTTCGGAGAAATTGATCCGCACTCGACGAGCCCCATTTGAATGAGTTTTAGCCTTAGATTTCAAACCTTGTTCATATCCAAGACCTTTTTAGTTGGTATTAGACTTCAATTTTATGGGTAATAGACTTTTCCCCCAAGCATGATTGAACTTGGTTTTTGGAGGGGGTGTTAGCCTTTGATTTTCGGACAAATTGATCCGTACTCGACGAGCCCCATTTGAATGAGTTTTAGCCTTAGATTTCAAACCTTGTTCATATCCAAGACCTTTTTAGTTGGTATTAGACTTCAATTTTATGGGTAATAGACTTTTCCCCCAAGCATGGTTGAACTTGGTTTTTGGAGGGGGTGTTAGCCTTTGATTTTCGGACAAATTGATCCGTACTCGACGAGCCCCATTTGAATGACTTTTAGCCTTACGATATTATTTAATTAGCTTTAAATATATTTTATCGTATTATAAAATTAATTTTAATTCAGTTTGTTTTTTAAAGTTATTCTAACACTCAACGATAATAAAATTGATTTTTTTACTGATTTTTATAATATTTTAAAATTTAAAATGTTGCGTGGTTTTTTATTTTAAATTTATTTTTTTAATTTAAATTAAATTAAAAAATTAATAATTATATTGTTGAAGGATTTTTAAAAAAATAATTATTTAATTATATAACTTACTCTTATTAATTGTATAATTAAACTACATACAAAATAATTACACTATATTTAAAATAATATAAAAAAATAGCTCTTCAAAATAGCTTTTACTATTGAAGCACACATCAACAAAAAAAACATATAAACACTATTCAAAAAACAATTTTACAGATTTAATTCTTAAAAATAATTTTTACTATTGGACTTGCCCTAAATACAGTTTAATGCATCGATGATTATCCACACATGGAAGCGCTAGCTTACACAAGCAAAAGCAAAGCGTAGAAGGAGCGCAATGCGCAGCATATATTCATCCAGCACAATTGATGTTCCCGACAATTGGAAGAAGTAGGGATAAGATAACACATCTACACTTGAATTAAAAAGACAGCAGTTTCATGGAAATATGCAACATTTTGTATTTATTCACGCACTGTCAAGGGTCGAGAGTCTCGAGACTAAACTTTCATTTACAAATGCGAGATGAAGAATATGCTAATATAAAAATAATTTAAAATAATAATAATAATAATAATAATAAATTATTTTGATACATTTTCAAGTTTGAGTCAGCATCTTGAAAAGTTGGTGTTATTCATCAGAAAGAAAACATGAGCATTTTTCACAACTGTCATTAGTTATGGACACTAGCAGAAGAACGAATAAATAAGAAATGGCTTGTCATAGGCCGAGAACAGTTTGGAAACGTTGTGTTTGTACCGCCTGTTCGAGGCTCTAATAAATTTTGCGGAGGAGAGGGATGCTATTGTTCGATCACTCCAAAATTAAACTCAAAATCCCTCGCAAGGAAGAACGTTATTGAAAGAAATGGAAGGTCGTAAAATTTAAATGGCAGGATCTCGGACAAAACATGCATAGAAATGAAACGCCTATCTATACACTTGCAAAGTATAACTCAATACTCCAATAAGGCCTAATAAGGGGGTGTTCTGAGTTGACTTGCAATTTGCCATAAATGTGCTGGAGCATGTAAATTAGCATATTTATAAGAGGAAGCGTGTACATGAGCTTGTTGATGAAGCAATTAGACGCTTTCTGTAAGAGGCTGCAGATCCAATTCAGTGTCATCCTTCCAATCTCTTCTTTTACTTATGATTGAAAATGGTCGAAGAAAGCATCTTGCCAGGCGGTTTAATGGGTCCTGGAGACCTTCCATCTCATAATGTCCAAATCGCCAATCTCTTTCAATATATGGCCGCTGTGTAGGTTGGTCAAGGCCTCCTGTTAATGGAAGATGATGTGTGTACATTAATAGGAGGATATCACGCCTAATTAGGAAAAGCTTAATAAAAATTCTCGGTTTAGATGATAGAGAAGAAAGGAATCCAGGGCAAGTAATGCTTGTGCCTAAAAACATAGACATATGTAATTAGATGTTTACCTGAATACATTAAACCATATTTATTCACTGCCCGATAAAATGGTCTAGTTTTCTTCTCTTTAGCAGCTCTTCGGAGGTCATTCCATGCACGTGCCCGATCTTCACGTGTGATTATTCCAGTAGATACAATCTGAATCGACAGTAAATTTAAGTATGATAAGGAAAGAATGGGAGGGGAGCACAATGAATCAAAGGCAAACACGCAAAGTTTTCAACCTTGGAGAATAGATGATATGAGGGGCGAGGAATCCTTGATAAATTGTTTTCACGGTCAACTGTCACCAGTCCAAACTTGGGACCATATCCATCAGCCCACTCCCAATTGTCAGAAATAGTCCAGAATATGTAACCAAGCACGGGGATGCCCTGTGAATCAAACACAGGAATATCAAGCAAGCTCTTATCACATGGTTCTATGAAAAGCAACATAATTTCAACACAACTGAAAAGTCAAGTTTAGAGTCTGGACCGTGATCATGGCCGCATAAACAGCTAGTAAATGTTCCAATATATATGGTCGACGAATCAGATCTGTATCGTCAGAAACGCCATTCTCCGTAATAATGTAAGGAACCTTTAGATGTTTATACCTCTCATGGAATTGAATTAACATGCGATACAGGCCATCAGGATAAACCCCACGTCCAGATTCACTATATTCATCGGTGTCTACTAATTTCAGGCCAGCACCACAGGCCACTTCCTGACCATTAGTTATATAAGTAGGTCAGCATATTTTAGTTCAAAGAGTTAAGAGTTTAGAGGAGTATCAAACCTGTCCATAGTAGTTTATGCCAATAAAATCCAGCTTATCAGAGATACTATCCAAAAATGGGAAGAGGGTGAGGGAGTTGGCCACTGAAACAGAAGCAACATCAAACAACCCATATGGCCTCATGAATGATACATGGTGTGCCACCCCAACTATTGACTTTGATGAGGTGCTGCAGAATTCACAATAAACAATGATTTAGAAAAGCAAGTAGCATTGTCAGTAAATTAAGATAACTCATCTGTCAGGTAGTCAAGGGCAAGTCATGCCAAGAAGAATTCCAGACGGGAGATAAGACATGATTGCAAAACAGCCAGCTAACCCAAAGTATCTGGGATAAAGGCATTGCTCAAGTAATTTCTTAATGAACCGCAAATAACATATGTGAGTGGAATATCTGAGTGCCTTTGTTTCTCCAAATACTACAGCTTAATATCCTGATTTTCACGTTGGAAATTCTTCAGCCAATTATTCAGAAACAGAGGTAAATAAAAAACCTCTTTCCATGGATATAGTCGTATGCCTTTGAGTGTGCAATAGCTATCCAATGCATGGCCTGGCTGAAAACACCTGCTGGTAGAGCAAAAGTGGCAACCTCCAGCATATCAGGATGACCGCCTGGCCAAGCACCCGCACAATAAGTAAGCATGCAAAAGACATGAGGCTCATTAAATATCACCCAATAGTCCACGAGCTCTGATACACTTTCAACAATAAGCCTGCATTGATGGAGCACATTCAAGTGTTATTTGTCGAGGAGCATATTCAATCATTTTGAACCATGACCATTAAACCAAGCTGAGAGAATATTCAGAAACTTCTATATCTAAAAGAACATAATTTGTGCTAGAGTGCTATTTGTTTGTTGTTGTTGTTGTTGTTTTAAAAATAAGAAAGATAAAAGAGAATCAGAGTGGTCAAGGGGTTTCAGTTAGTAAAAAAAAAAAAGAAAATAATATGAACAGCAGAGTACAACAAACTTGGCAGTCCACCACATAATAGAATGCCAACCTGGTAAAATCCATAAAATAATCAACAGTTTTCTCCAGCTTCCATCCACCGTATTCACCAGCCCATGGTGGCAATGAGTGATGGAACAGGGTCAACATCACCTTCATTCCATAAGAGTGAACTCTGGTGATGATCCACTTATATCGCTCCAATGCTGCAAAATTAACCTAAAAAAGACAATTATGCAATTGACATGCAAACTAATCTCCCCCAAAATTTATGGGCAGGGATACCTTTTTCCGGTATCTTATAATGTGAGAAAGGCTTCTTTTGACAATGTTAAGCTCTAATTCTATACTATTAATTTCCTTGCTTATCCAAACACCAACAGGAAGCATTATAACACATCAAAAGCAATGACTAGCATGAGCACTCAGCTTATAACTTACAGTCTCTTTAAGCCCATTGACAGGCTCCTCTGGCATGATTCTTGTCCAATCAATTCCCATTCGAAAGACACTAACACCAGTATCCTTTGCCAGCTTCAGCTCGGTATCAGGATCAGACCAAAATCTCAGCCTCTCTTCCCTAAAATCAATTGAACCTATCGATTAATCAAGTGAACAACTAACGATGCAAATGAAAGATGCAATTACTTATTAGAAAAGTGTTAGATACTGAAAGAAGATAGTTGGATATTGTTATTTCCTCTGCACGTCAATATAAAAAAAAATCTCACTACTCCAAAGTACTATAGAGGAAGGCTTACGGGTGGGGAACATTGTGCCATGCAGCTACATTGTGATGGCACTCTTCATTTGTCGCAGGCAATTCATCTTCTTCATACTTCTCAAACCCTCTGATCATGGCTTCCATAGCTACTTTGAGAGGCTTCCTTTTCTTCATATCCACCTTATTCACATCTTTATCAGAAACAGAAGCTGGCTGGGATCCACCATCACCGGCAGCCGAACCCATTAGAGCATCTGCTGTTTCCATGCCCTGGTTTGACTGTGATTTGTCACAAGGATTTTCTTCTGCGAACTGAAGCCAAGCATCATTAAGCCTGTCCTCAACATGGGCCGGGGCGGTTGCCAATCCAAAGAAAAACTCATCATCTCCTTCTGCCAAAAATCACAGAACAAACACCAGTATTACAAATCAATTCATAATATCCAGACTGGTCAGATGCTCTTACAATTAACAAGTCCCATGAATTCCAATCCCATACCAGCAAGAAGAATTATCATACCCGCCATTCCAGCAAATTCCGATCTAATACAACAATTAAACGTTCATCCCCTGATCAATGGGTCTGTTTCTCAACGCCAAAAGATTCCCAATGGATAATGCATGAAGTCTGAGGATCATTTCAATCCCTATGTACATGCTAGAGAACTCATATTCAACCCAAAAAAACTCGTCAAGCTTTGTGTGAACTGAGCTAAATCACATGATAAGACTCGTTAAATCAATGAGGGATTCTAATTTCATAACAATCTGTGTGTAATAGATATAAAAGCGCACATATTCAAAATATTTGATTCGACTAAATTCCAGTCAAGTTAAGATTTTAAAATTGTATGAACTCTATCCATATGACGATAAACTAAAATTCACTAACTTTTTAATTGTTCCATCTTCTTAAAATAAAAGATGCTAAAATAAGTAATTTCTGTAATTAAAAAGAAATAATAAGCTCTCGTGTGTGCAATTGCAGTACAATCTTGACTCGCTAAGTACTAAAACTAAAGCCACATGACATGTCTAAAAAAAGTTGTTCTAAGCATTTAATAAAAAAGGAAGTTAAGAATTATATTATTAACAATCGAATGAAATAGGTAACTAAAATCTATTTGCTTGAATCACAGCAACAAGCTCTCCTTCACTTCACTTGATCACGTACTTACAAAAAAACAATATAAAACACTAATGCTACAAAAAAACAGTAAAATCGGTAATTATCCAGGGATTGGAAAGTTGAGAAATTCTTGAGATAATTAACAAAACTTACCGTTTAAATTGAAAGACGCGAGAATCTCAGCGGACTCGTCGATAGGTGACTTGAAAGGCTTGAGATTCTTCTTCCGGTAAAGAGAGAAAGAGATAGCATTGGCGGTGACGGTGACTGTCGCTAGAACTCCAACGAGTTTTGCCGCAGTTACAAAGAGAGCGAAAATTGGCATTCTAAAAAATATAGCTGACAGAGAGAGCGTTTGATTTTAGTTGTAGAATCTATGGATGAGCTAGTCACGAGAGATGTACACGTGACACTTGTGTGAATGTTATCCTGAAACCAATCGGTCCAACCCTATCGCATTGCTTCTTCTTTGTTCTCGTACTTATAATTAACCCATTCCTCCTCTCTTTTTTTAAAAAAATATCTAAACTGTATATTTACAACTTGCAAGAGATAAAATTGACAGCGATAAGAAAAAAAATATCTGTACTGTATGTGGTGTGCACGCACTAGTCCTACCGAAGCTAGTACTTGGCAAGCAATCAAATGAAAATATTAGGATTTAAAAAAAAATAGGATGTTAAGAAAATTCGATAATGCAAGAAAATTAAAAAAGCAAGAACAAAAATACCTGCAAAAATGAAATGAAAATAAAAAAACTGATAAAGCAGATTTAAAAAGAAGAAGAAAAAACACTCAATCAATCTGGTTCAAATTTGATTTCACAAAGCTAAAACCAAATGAACTGGTTCAACCAAACAAGCAATAAAAAGATATAAATAGAAGATTTAAAGACATTTTTTTTCCTTTTTATTCTTGTTTCAGCTGTGCCACCCCCTGGCCCCTCTCTCTTTCTCTCCTCTAATGTCTTGTCTTGCTGCTCTTAATTTCACATTGAAGGTTGGAACCCAAGATTTGTTGTAAGTATGTTTTTTTTTTGTTATTATTAATATGGTGTTCTGGCCTGTTTGTGTGTATTGCGATTTAATTTTACAGATTTTAAAATTAATAACATATTTATTATATTAGTAACCAGGGTTCAAATCCCATAGCGTAGAGCAGCAAGCCAGCAGTGGGATGGGTGCATCAACAAAGGTTTCTTCTTGGGTTTTCCTGTGCCGCCGCGTTCATGAAAATTAACAAAAACAAGTTTAGGATTTCAAAGTAACAAAACATTTGAAATCTTGCATTTATTGGGTTCGTTGTTTTGTTCTGAATTTTCTTGTTGAGTTCTTAGGCGTTTTTCTCACTTTATAGTTGTTTTTGTTTCATGGTATGAAACTGAAACTCCCAAGTTATCTGCATTTTTTGTTAGTATTGTCTCCCTCTGTATTTACCCCATTGTCTTCTACTAGTGTAGCTTTTTACTGGAGCTACTGAGTTTACCGGATTTCAAAGTAAAACAAAAACAATCCAAACCGAGTTGAATTAGTTTGGTTTGAACTGGTTTTTGGTCATGTTCAATTTGATTTTTTCAAAAATTAAGATTCCTGGTTCGGTTGGTTTTTGGGCCAAAACCGGACCAAACTGGACTGTGAATATTTGAGATTACATCATTTCTTAAATAAATGAAGACTTTTATTATTTTTATTTTTATTTTTATTATCATCATCATCATGATAGAAGATATTAGGGATGAGTTGAAAAAAAAACCGATTAAACCTAGAAAAAAAAACTCAATTATACTAATTAGATTTTAAAAAAAAAAACCTTCTGGTTTGATTTGATTTTCAGTTTTTTAAATAAAAATCGGTAAAATAAAACCGAACCAACCCAATTCAAAAAAAAGATATTCTATAATTTTTTTTATTCTTCTGGTTCAGTTTAAATTTTTTGGTTTGTTTCTATTTGATTAAATGGGAGAAGAAAAAACATGATTAAAGTATATAAAAAAACCCTATAAAACTGAAATTATTTTTCAATTTTTTAGTTAAAAAATCTAACCGAACCTGATCGGTTTAAATCAGGTATGATTTGGTTTTGTGTTTTTTTTTTAAAATAATTTGAATGTTTTTATTGATAAAAATTAAATGGAACCGAAAATGATTACTCCTAAAAGAAATGGTTGGAGTTCCTGATCTCGAGTATTAGCATTAGCGATAAGGGCGACCATTCTGATTGGTAATTTAGTAATTTTTCTTGCTTTACGAGAAGACCATGTGAATTATTATTAGCAAAAACTAAAAAAGAGGTTGTGCATAAAGTGCATTATGCACAACCCTGTAAATTACCATTACACACCCATTTGACTATTTTTTTAAATCCTCGAGGAGTCAGAACACACCACCACACACACAATTCTTTTTGTGACAAGTTGATATATTATCTGCAAGCACACATTTTTAAAGAGTTAAATTGTTCGTCAAAA
This sequence comes from Salix arbutifolia, assembly GCA_025169955.1. Lineage (NCBI taxonomy): Eukaryota > Viridiplantae > Streptophyta > Magnoliopsida > Malpighiales > Salicaceae > Salix > Salix arbutifolia. Next base: position 8,850,647 of record CM045911.1, read on the forward strand.
AAATGCAACGGAATTTACGCGAGTTAAAATATTATCCATTGCATGATAACGAGTTCAAAAAAAAAATTAATTTTAAATAAATAAATAAATAAATATTCATTTATTCTTAAAAATATATTTTTAAAATATAGTGTCAAACATACGCTAAATTATATTATTTACCCACGGAATTCTAATGTTGACGGTCACTTTATCTTCACAACGAGATAAAATCATAGAAAACCTGGAAATTTTGATTCAATTATAGATCTAAAAAAAGAAATTTATCAAAAAAGACAAAAAAATGAACAAGAGAATATGTATTTAAAAGAAATCGTTAAAGATACAGTTCATGGAAGATAACTGCCAAGATAGTATGCAATAGTTGTTCCCCTAGTGAGAGAGTTGGGCTCGAGTCCGTCCTGGACGAAGACTAAATCAAATCTGTTTCAGTATGAAGGGAGCCATATGGGCCGGGCCCTGTAGCCCATGTCATGATTTGCCAGCTTATCTGGCGTGGAGAAATCGCTCTGGACCAAAAAATTAAAAATAAATAAATGCAAGAACAACTCCTACCATGAGATATTACCAGGCAGAAGGAGATGAGAAGTAAGTAGTGGTCCTTGTACCTGTGATTTTGATCACATGATTTCTATTCCCAACCAAAAACCACTCTGTGCTTGTAGTTTTTTTAAAGTGATTTTTATTTAAAAATATATTAAAATAATATTTTTTATTTTTTAAAAATTATTTTTGATATCAGCACATAAAAATGATATAAAAATATTTAAAAAATCTAATTTAAATTAAATTAAATTAAATTAAATTATTTTTTTTTCAAAAATATTTTTAAAATAAAGTGCCAAACATCTCGTAGTCTTCTAGCATCCCAGCTTTACTCTTCCTTTGACAAATGCACGTAGAATTTGAATAATCAACGATAGCATGACTGGAAATTTCAAACCACAAAATCAATTTGGATTTTGTGATGAGTTTCGGATGAAAAACACCGTGATCACGGGGCCTCCAACAGCTTACAGATGACAAATGTCCAGCTGTAATTTTTTGAAAATTCTTGTCACCATAGCGTGGTTAGACTTTCACACGGAAATTTCATCAATGATTCGAATAAAAGAAACGGGGGTGTCGCCATTTTACCAGGGAAATGTAGGTGGACCACCGAACCAGAATTCAAATTATTCAGAAAGAATCTTTCCAGGTTTTGTTCTTTTCTTCTCCCGATGGGGCCTTCTCTCCAAAAATTAACAAAACGTCTCTATATTGGATGCACATGCAGATTTAACTCGGATATTATTATTATTATTATTATTTACATGATAGTTGTTTCAAAGTATCTTTTATATTCAAAATATATGAAATAACTTATTTTATTTTTTGAAATGCAAATGACAATTCATCTTTAAGCCATCACTCCTCCATTGCCAGCATTATTGATTTCCTGGTATGGATATACAGTTTTTATCATCATCGATCGATGCCACCATGTGTAACAGTGGAAGCTCGAGCTTTTACACATGAATTTACTCATGTGTACTGGCCCTTCAGCCATTCCTTGTCCACCGATGGTTCCTCGCTGTGCTCATTCAAGGTCTCGTTTCTCACGTCGAATAATCATATATCGAAACGAGGCACAATTTGCCATGCACACTGCTCGATCGGTCCAAGGCCAGTTTTCTTACAAGATAATTTTGAACACGTAGCCTATATCTTCGTGGAAAATATCTTCGTGGAAAATATCTTCGTGTTAATATAAAATCGAAGAAGAAGAATCTAATTTTGTTGAAGCTGCCCTGCTTTGACTACTGTTTTCTATTCTGCATCATTCTTAATTCCTTAAAATAAACTGGTTACTACACGCGCGGGCGCACATGTATGAACACAAAATGTTAATTTTATATATCTCATTTCAAAATAAAATTATCATTGAGAAAAGACAGCGAGAATGATAATGGAAAAGTTTAAAATGGTGATCATCGATCGTGAATGGTGGAGGGTTACAATTGGCCGGCCGCCGTGCGGAAGAACAACTATGATCAATCTACATGTGGCATGCACCCACCAATGAGTGCTAGAACATGTTCGGTTAGCGATCTTGATGTTTTGTATTCAGGGACGTTCCCTGTCACGTGGTGAAATATCGATCTACTTATCGTGTATTTTATGTTTATCGTTAAAATCTAGATTAATACACAAAAAACATAAAATTATTTTTGATTATTTTTTTTATCACGAGGTTCAAAGAAAAGTATTAATGTCAGTTTTGTGTTAATTAAGTTGAAGACAACACAATTATCCAAAATCAACCAATGTAGACTACAAATTAATTGTTTTTTAATCTAAATCGGATATTTTCACTTCAATTTTCATTTATTTAGATAAACACGTAGAACCATTTTAATTTCTAACCACCACTATTTTATGCTAAAACTTTAATCTGATTAGAAAATGGCGGGTTTCAAATTTGCATAAACCCTCCACCAAGTTGTTAGTTTATTATTTTCTAAAAGAAAAATGAATTATTGTGAATACCAGTCATAATATATTGTTTTTAGTCTACATCCAAGCTTTCTCTCTCTAATATTTGAGGATAATTTTCGTGCGGTCCATAAGAAACTTGAAGAGATTCTCTTTGTAATAATGAATTAAAGAGCAATGTTCCTGAGAGTCGTGCTGTTATGATAAATAATTTATTATCTTTATAAATTGAATTCAAATTAGAATATATATCCTTTAATAACTTGAAATAACCACAATTTTATTTACTCACTAAAATAAATAAATTAAAGAGCAGCGTTGGGACGAGTACCCTGAGGTGGACGAAGCCTCTGTCATCGACCGAGTTCCAGGGTATAAAAGATCCAGTATCCCCACACTGCCCTTCCTAGCTTTAATACCCAATTGTTTTCATGAGTCAAACTGCATGATCTCCATCTCATCGACCGAGTTCACTCAATATTTGACATATCTGTAACAGATTTGATTATTGAAACCTAAGATAAGAAGAAACATAAAAACTACGGACTGGACTCGATCAGGGAAGGAGACAAAGACTAATGAACTACATTTCATACACAAAATCTCAAAATTAAATGAGGTGATATTAGCATGTGTCAAAATACAGCGCGTAAGCACTCTGCATCCACACACAATTTTTTATGTGTAAAAAATGGTTTGAGTTGATTTCAAAATCAACGGGGTTAATTTACTGTTGTAGAAGTATTTAAAAAGGTATTCTTCTATATTGGAGAGCACAATCTATCTTTTGTGTTCAAAGAATATAGAGAGAGCTCTCAATCCTCTGTTGAAAAAAGAAGTTCTTCATTAAATATTCATATGATAAATCATTTTTTAAGAGAATTGTAAACGAGACAATGCCTTTATTATTATTTTTTTATCTCTAATCTTAATTTATTTTTGATAAGCTCTTAAACTGAAATCATAATATTTAAAATACTTAAAAAATAAAAAAAAATTATTTTGTTTTTAAAACCCTTAATAGCTATTAAATTTATTTAATTTTCTAATAGTTATGTTTTATTAACTCTTGTAACAGATTTCATAATAATTTTAAATTAGTTGTTGCAGATTAAATATTTCTGGCTCAAAGGTTTTACAGCCAGTGCCTAGCTACACACCTAAAGAGGATTTGTCAGCTTACAATATCATTTTTACGATGATGGTACTTATGCAAGCTTCAGATCTAAGCAAAATTTGTCAATTCATATCATCATGTTTGTGAAACTAAAATTCCACTGACACAACATGATCTTCTAGCTGGCCCTCGAAGGTACCGCGCGGTAAGGTCAAACCATGTGCACCATTAATGTGCTTAATTATGTGCACATGTGATTGTGTTAAAAAGAGATCCTCTAAACTCAGGTTCTTTTTAAAAAGTTGATCTTGAAAATATTTTTTATTTAAAATTATATCAGAATAATATTTTTTATATTTTAAAAATTATTTTTGATATCAGCACATGAAATAATTTAAAAACACTAAATTTTTTAATTTAAAATAAAAAATAAAAATATTCAAGTTTTTTAAAAATATTTTTAAAACACAATGTTAAATAATATTCCTGAATCAAATCCAAGTGCGTTAAATCATAAGTGTGTGTGTGTTAAGGCGGAGTGTCTATACAAGCAACTCAGTCTGAATAAAAAAATCCAATCAAACATTTTATTTTTATCATTATTAATTAAGATTATGAGCTAAACTGGACAGAATAATAATACTATAATGATTGGTTGATTTTCTTAAAAAAAAAAAAATAGAAACTAAGTTCAGTTTGATTTTATATTTTTAAAACTTGAATAAGCTCAATTTGATTCGTCGATGTTTAATGTGGACTAAGTCCTTAATTTATTTAATTAAGTGTCTGTTTAGCATTGCGATCTCACCGGCTTTCGGCTGAAATTTTAAAAAAAATCATTTTAAAGACCGTTGGTTTGGTGTTTTTAGATTATTTTGATGTGCTGATTTCAAAAATGATTTTTAAAAAATAAAAAAATATCATTTTGATGTATTTCGGGACGATAAACACTTTAAAAAGCTACCGCAATCACACTCCTAAACATGCCCTAAGTTTCATGCATACTTACGTAAGCCATGAAGAAACGCAGGCCAGGGATTGGGAGAAGGTGAGTTACTTCTGTATTTATTTGACCGTATCTTAGGAGACAGTGAGGGATCATGCCTCCCTTTGCCTCACTCCCTTGAGGTTTCTATTCCTAACGAACACCCAGCAAACTGTTTATGTTTTGCTTAAGCTGTGGGAAATTAAAGAAACAGACACGACACATTTTTTGATAATTTATATGTATTTTAATTTAATGTTCTTACACAGTGCTACAAGTACTTTTGGATTCCCACTGCCCGATCCCCTGCCGGATCCAGTTAAATTTAATATTTAAGCCCTCCAAAGCCCTCGAGGCACAAGAATAATTTGCTGGGTTTTTTTCTCAAGTATAATACAAGTTAGGGTTCAATTTGGATGAGATCGTGAGAGCTTCTGGTCGAAACTCATTGATTTGTCTTTTCAAGAGATGATCCTGATATGTTTGACTCGCAAGCAAAGCTTAATTATTGAGAAAAATAATTTATTACTCCGTGTACTTTCCCTCAACGCTTAAATTTAAACGTAAAATTCAAGGTATTGTGATAAAATGTATTTATCAAATTAACAAATTTATCTCAAATTAATCCATGAAAAACAATTTCAATTCCAAAATTTGATGTAATTCTGACAAATCAGTAGCTAGCTGTTTAGTAACTATTTATAAGCGTAATTGAGGTAATTTTTGAAAAGTATTTTTCATTCAGAATTGTCTTAGAATAAAATTATTTATTTTTAAAAAATTATTTTTAATATTAGGACATGAAAATATCTAAAAAAAACTTAAAATATAATTTAAAATAAAATAAAATTAATTTTTTTTAAAAACAATTTTGAAATAAAAACACCCCTTAATCTCCTTGGTATACACAGAAGAAGGAATTGAACAAGACAAATTCATGAGAGCACAAACATGAAACACAATCACGCAATAAAAAGTAATTTTTGTTGAATCCCATGCTCAAAAATATTTGCTCTCAGAAAATACATCCTGATGTGACTATATTCACACACACACAAAAATTAATTATTTTTTTACCCGCTGACTGTCTACCGACCCTTTTACCTTGCACTTGTAATTTTGTATGTGTTATATTAGTACACCATACTGGACGGTCGGTCGGGCAAGACGGTCAGTCCCGGCGGGCAGCTTTTTGAAAGACTGACGCCCTGGAGTCTGTTTATTCTTTCTGGGCCCTGGACCTGTCATTGTCTGGTCCAACAGGCAGCCCAACTGGCATGATCTCCTTCATATATGCCCATCGCCCTCCTCACTTTTTCATTGTAATACTGCATTCACTACCACACTTGACAGCCTCTTTCGCCCCCACTCCCTCTCTCAAAACATGGGGGAAAGAGAGAAGGGGCTTTCAAAGGTGAAAGAGAGGCGCAAATTTCTGCAAGGTATGGAGTAGTTAGTGATATCTATGTAATGTCAAAAGCCCATAGCTTTTGGTGTTTCTTGAAGTCAGCACTGTCCATCTACATGGTTAATTATGTATTCGTTCTTGTCTCGATATTCATAATTATTGAAAGAAAGATGATTTTAGGCATAGTTGTTAGAGAGGATCGATTAGGTCTTCTGATTATTTGTTTACTATCTTGATTTTATGTGTAATAATCGATATAATTTCTTGTATATGCTATGATTCCCGTACAGGTAACCTGTGTAAGAGTATGAACAAAGCCACCATGTGCTACACTGCAAGCCAGGAAGGAAGCGTAGTAGATGGATTCTTTGCTGGCTTTCGAAAGATGGGTTCTTCGTGTTAAGTGGGTGCTATCCTACCTGAGCTTTTTCTATTTACCTCTTCATTTTTTTTTTCTATTTCTTTTTTTTTCTTGACCTTGTAAGACCTTTTCTTGACCTTGTAAGACCCCATTTTCTGTTCTTTGTTTTTATTTTTCGTATTGTCATCAACTCTACATCGGAATGTTTTGATATAGAGTTGTGACTAATTTTCTTCCCGTTTCCGTCCAACTCATCTTCTCCTTCCTTGTCTATCCCTCCTGAGCTATTTGAATCAGACTGCATAACATTTCCCTTCAAATCACCGAATTAAGGACAAATCAAAAACCTCTCGACGTCGTTCATGCAAGCGATGGAGCCTTACTTGCCATGTGGGGCTTGCGTTTTCTTACATGAAAACTGCCGAGGAAGAAACTAACAAGCTTGAGCTATGTTTCATTAAGGAGGTAAGAGCTTTAAAGAGTACTCGAATCGCCTGTAAAAAAGTCTTGTCTTTTCTTTCTTTCTCTGTAAAAAAAAAAAAAAAAAGGCCATCAATTTAGATTGTTGTGAGTGTATGGGTGTGCAGAAATATGCTGTTGCAGACATCAGTTTCGTTGTTTTATACGTTGTTGTCTCAGAAGTGAGTAAGTAAATATTCTCTCAGATCTGAGCGTGTAAGAGTTCTCCTCGTGACTGCTCCCATGTACATTACAAAATATTCATATATCCACTGTGAAATTGGATGTGTCTCTTTCTGTGTCCGAAGGTCTTTTTGCACTGCGATGTCAGTCTATAAAAAAGCTGATCACACCCAGGTACTTGTGAGATTTTATTTTTCCACGCCTAAGAAGTCTGACTGATGAGCTTATTAGAGATGGAAAAGCGACCCAAAAATGGAATTTGAACTCGATTTGGGAATTGATCAGCAGGACATTCTTGCTCATAAAAGCGTTCTGTGTTTTATACTTGTATTTACTTGGGTATTTAGGGACAAAATACACACGTCCTCACCTCAAATTACCAAATTGTGTGCTCCAAGACCAACAACTCGGATTTGAGGTGGAAGTAATTCACGGAAGTCAACTTTCTGAAATACAACTCTCCTCCTCCTCCTCATTCAATAGTCACTCGCCATGATTTAAATAACTTGATTGCAAATTCTTAAGAAAAAGTTTTATTTCTTTTATATCAATTAGGATACTTTCCCATTTAGTATATATTAAGCTTAAATCCTTCACACGTCATTTCGCTCCTGAATTGTTATATTCAAAAGAAATTTATTTCTTGCAACATTTTTGCACTCAAAAGATATTTTTTGAAAATCAACATTTTTCTTTCATAGCAATATTATGTATGGTCTTTCATATATTATAATAGCGGTTGATTTTAAAAATACTTTTTACTAAAAATTACGTTGAAATAATATATTTTTATTTTTTAAGATTTATTTTAACATCATCCCATCAATCCCATCTTAAAAATAAAAATAATCATTTAAAAAAATAATTTTAAAATGCAAAAACAAAGATGCTATTAAATTAGGTGAAACAATTGGCAGAAAGGTAATTATCACACAAATAAGAAAGTCACGATGTGTGTCAAATGATTAGCAGTGCTGTTTCAGCTTGAGAAAGCAAGTTTCCCACCAAATGACTGCAATTATGAAAATTAAGAATGCTTTGTCCCGTTTAATTTTCAAATTTCAAGAGACAGCGGGTGGGCACAAACAAGCAGTTTATTATTATTATTATTTGTCAGCATAAATCACAAGCTGAACCCATTCTCCTGGCATACATTTTCACCATCAAGCCATGCTTTCAATGGGATAAGGTACCACAGAGGGACCTGGCCTGCCTTGCAAGTTACAACGATGCATCGTCTAACAAAGGTATTGTCTCATTACCATGCCCAATTTAACTTCACATCCACGTAGGGCTTCTTTAAGATTCCTATGCTACAATGGGAACATGCTGTCAACATCACCAAACCTTTATAGGCTACGTGGACCAAATACTCTCACTCACGCTTGCCAATTCCACCTGTCCAATTTTTCTCCAGGCAGAACTGGTAGCCTTATCTGCAAGAATTTTATGTACGAGATGTGGTTTGACAATCGTGCTAATCTAATTTCTTGAAAGCAATCTGAAATGAAAAAGGTCCAATAATGTAGCGGTCCAATAATTTCTTAGGGTGTCGAGCTTGTCCGGGCAACCCCGGGTTTTCTGTTGACACAAAGCTCGTAGGCTTCTTCTTTTCCCCCCCTGCCAGAAACTAGTGAAAAAAATAAAGAGTTGTGAAAGGAGTAGTGTTGATTGGAGACATTTGGAAACTTGACAGGTTTGACTGCGGGGACAAAATTAATAACCAGACACTGCTTAAAAACTATTTTAAAACAGAACAAGAGCTGAATGAAATCTCAGAAAAATAAAAAAAGAGATGTTTTTTACATTGGAAATTAGGACAGGAATAGAAGAACTAATTTCCTTGGAGTTGATTTTAAACTTGAGATTATCTCATAGAACCTACAAAGGGCAACATGCCCTTTGAGAACAGCAAGGTCCACGAACATGGAACTAACTTGTTTCTCGAAAAACCCCTGAACTGTACTTGAGGTCTTGGTTTAGCAGGAAAATAGACTTGTTTTCTTTTTCTTAACTCGGGTTTCATTTTTTTTGTGCATATTTGTTGTCCCCGCATGCTTTATCTATTTATTGGAGATTTACAGTAATTAGTTGTGTCGAGCAAAAACTAACACAGAAACCTTGATTATAAAAAAAAAGAACCCCGAACTATATGGATTGGTGATTGATTGAGAAAGTATCTTATGCGAATTTGATATCAATAATGAATCCAGTCAAAAGTATTTATAATCTCGACTTGCTACTAATTATTATCTCTTTAGACCGATCGAGTTTAGAAATCTCAAGCATCAAAAGGAGGTCAGAGAAGAGTCGGCTTCTAGCACAAAATGATGGTGTTCCTCGAGTGGGCATTGAAAAGCTTAAAGCCCTCAGACCACCCATGATGCCACCACTTTTAGCCGTTTACCTTTCTCCATGCAGCAGCACTGCTGGGAATGTGACAGGGTAAAATCCATGCTTCAAATCTTAATCTGAATAAGATTCTTTAAGATCTAAAATCTGAATTCAAGATCATCAAGATTTCTAGCAAACACATCGTTTTAAATATAGATTGTCTATTACTTGAAAACTGAGCACGTTAGGGGAGGGTGGGGGGATGAACCTCATGATTTCACCTGCATTATTTCTATTTCATTCGAGCTCTTCCTGTGCCGGGCATCGCCAGCATCGGGCCCCTTTCTCATAAACTTTTTGCCATCTTTGGGTAACATGGGTCACTTATTAGGTTTAAAAACTTTTGATCTAATCATTCCTTTTATGACCAATGAAAAGGCATGTGTGGCCAGGAAAAAAGAGCATGGAAAAGGAGGGGATATGACGTCGGTCAATTACCCTCTCGGTAATGTCTTATTATTATTATGAAAGAATAAATAAATGAATGAATTAAGATTAAATAAAAAAATATAAATTATGAAAAGATATGTAATAATCAAATAATAAAAATAAATAGTTAATTTTTTATCGACAAAAAGACAAAAACATAAATTGAAAATCCATCCTGATATTATTTTTATTATCATCGCTATAACATTTAAAATTATCATCAACATTACTATTAAAATAATTAAATTGCCCTGAAAAATTATAAAAAAAGCAAAAGTGTTTTCATAAAAAAACAATAAAAAACCAATCAATAAAATTATCATTATTATTGCGCAAATACTGAGATCATAAAAATCATCTAATCTAAAGAACAAATAAAAACAATAAAAAAAAATGAACAAAGGGAAAAAGAGATCAATATTAATTCTAAAATGATAACCAGTAAAAATTAAAATTTCAGGATTGAATCGATTAGAAAAAAAATCCCAATACAAAAAACTAAAAAATAAAAATAAAAGCATAGATGCATAAATACGAATAAAAAATAAACATTGTCTAAGAATTAAAAAAAAAAGACACTAAATGAATTAATATAAAAAACCCTCCAATAATTAAATAATAAAAATAAATAATTAATTCTCTATCCACAAAAAGATGAATACATAAATTGAAAATATATCCTTATGTTATTGTCATTATCATTACTATAACATTTAAAATTATTATTAACATTACTGTCAAAACAATCAAAACAATTAAATTACCCTGAAAAATCATTAAAAAAAAAAGCAAAAGATTTTTATAAAAAACAATTAAAAAATAATCACTAAATTATCATTATCATTGTGTAAATAGTAAAATCATAAAAATCATCTAATCCAAAGAACAAAAAAAAAAGAATAAAGGGAAAAAATGTGGAATATTAATTTTCAAATGAATATCAATATAAATTGAAATTTCAAGATTGAACCGATTCAAAATAAATCCAAAATAAATAAATAAAACTAAGAGCATAGATGCATAAATATGAATTAAAAATAAACATTATCTAAGAATTAAAAGAAAAAAAAACAAATGAATTAATATAAAATAAAAATTCAAAGAATAAGGACCGAAATGAAAAATAACATATATAATTAATTCCAATTGAAGGATAAAATTGAAAAACAAAAAAATCTTGGGACCAAAATAAATAATGAAATAATAATGATAATTGTTGTGATTTTATCAAAAAAATAGAAGAAGTGGGACTGAAATGAAAAGTTGTATATATATTATCAGTTTCAATTGGAGGACCAAATTAAAGAAATCAAAACATTTGTACCGAAAAAATTAAAGAAACCAAAAAGAAATCATAAATCAAAAGTATAAGGACTGAAATTAAAATTCTCTATATAATTAGTTTTAATTGAAGGGCACAAGTGAAAACAATCAAACTTTCAATTAAAGAAATCAGTAATAAAATCGAAATCCAAACCTCAGGTACTGAAATGAACTTCCTATACACATCTGGGACCAGAGCTGAATTTGGGCCCGCAGGAGAGAAAAAACAGACAACCGCGACAAAACCGTCCCCCGCCGTTTACCATAACATCTATCACCAAAACGCGTTGCGACGGAAGATAGAGGCCCTGGAGGCACACCGTCTTCAACGGCGGAAGGGAATTTTTGACCGCCGTATGGATCCTCACGCGCCGCATCAATGGCGCGTTCACGTTGAACGCCGCTGTCGTGTCCGCACGACGCGCCAACCACCCAAACGAAAAAATAATAAAATATGGGCTAATTACCAAGACGCCCTTGACCCTACTGAGATTCATGGAAAAACCGCCGGGGAAAATACGTTCGTGCCCCCATTTACTGTGCAGTATTTTGTCGTTTTCGAGGGCTGTTTCCGTCGATGCACTGTGCAATGAATTTGTGAAAAGCCGACGGAGCCCCTAGTCCCTGTGCACAATTTTGTCTTTTTCTATGGGTAGATTCATTAATACACTGTTCATAATAGAAAAAGAAAAAAAAAAGAAAAGCCAAAAACGCCCCGAGAAAATAATTAGAAACGCCGGCTCATTAAGGGCACAATGGTGTCGACACTGCCACAATCCACATTTAATACACTCAGAAGCTACAGGACACTAAACAAGAAAAACATCACGCCTTTTATTTGTTAGGTAATAATATATAACACAAGCTAATATTTTTTGACAATTTCATTCATATAAAATTTATATAATCATTGCAACAAAACAAATAATAAAATAAATTATGATACTTGATTATCTCTCTTAAATAGATAATCAAAATATTTTATTATTATCTTCGGTTTTTGAACCACTTGATTTTTTTATTGGTTAATTAGAAAATAATATAAAAAGATTATTTGAATTATTTTCTTTAACACCCGGTCAAAATAATAATATTTTTTTAACATCAGCACCAAATCAAGCACACCGTTATACAGCTCGAACACAAGCTCCAGGATATTCTAGAGACAAGAAACTGTCTTTTAATGGACAGGCTTCTTCCAAAAATTCAAACAAGGTTGCTGGAATATTTTGTCAAACCTGTGATGAAGATGGGCATACGGTCAAGAGATCATAAAAAATATCGATGATGGCAACACCCTATGGTAATGTTTCAACTCCTACCAAGATGGCATTTTTAAACTTAAACAAAATGTACTCATTGAGTCAAGCCTGGCAAGAGGAATTATCATCTATCGGGAAATTACTTAAAATTATCCTGTTTTGCTGATTTTCTTAAGCCAGGCTTTGCTTTAAAGCTAGCAGATAGACTGAATTTCCTGTATTGCTGTTTAATTAGGCTCTCTCCTAGTCCTCTGCTCAATTCCTACAGTGTGATCCTACCATTCAAATTATGTTAGAAAATAATATAAATTATATTTTAAGATCTCATTAAATAGCTTAAATTTTTAGATGAAATGGTTTCTTAACATGATATCAAAAACTTGTTGATTCAACGGGCATGAGTTTGAATCTCATAATCTCCATTCTATTTGATAAAAAAAATCAAGCGCAAGGTATTGTAGGTCTATATAAGTTTCAAGTCTAAAAGGCTTTTACTTGAGAGGATGTGTTAGAAAATAATATAAATTATATTTTGGGACCTCACTTGACAGCTTAAGTTTTTAGGTTAGATGATTTTTTAATAAATGAAACGTTATGGTGTTTTTCTTGTTATGCTATTATATAAGAGTATTTTATATTAAAAGAATCCTTTGATATTATTTTTTTCTTTAAATATAAAAAAAATACAGATATATAAAGTGTATGATGTGAGTATTGTGGTTTTTACGATTTTGTTTATATTAAAGAATTTATTTTTACTACATGTGATACGAATAATAAAAATACAGAACACGCCTGGACGCCCAATTTCCCAGCCCAAGCCCAATCGAGTTCCTTGAGGCCCATGGGCCGTTAATCACAAGAGCAACTCACGTATATACAAAATGAATCTACCTCGCACCAAATCACTAAACAGCCATTTATTGTCATTCACACTGCTAATGTTGTAGCAGTCCTGGAACTTCTTTAAACGCATACCTCCTCCTTTAAAATAGGAAAGCATCTTTAGGGTCCAAACAGTCATTTAAACGCTCCCCGCAGAGCCCAAGCCTAATTCGAGACCAGCGCAAATCTTTAAGAGTCTCGGAATCATCAAGAGCCCGTGACCACATTTGAACGAATGATGGAAGATGAACCCTGAAATATGAGATTTTACGTGGAAACCCGTCAACTATTGGGCCATAATAAAGTACGAAAAGAGAGGGCTTGGTTGGTTTATCAGCCCAAAACGAATAATATAACCGGGCCAGCCTATCTAGTCGCTATTCTTTTTAAGCTTCCCCTCTTTGCTAAATAAGCATGTGTGTCAGTTAATTTGTTTTATAAAAATATTTAGATTAATCTTAAACAAATGATAAAAGAGATATGTTATAACATAAATTTAATGAAAATATAAATCATATTAATTTAATAAAAATATCTATATATAATTCAAAAACATAAGTCACGATTGTAAATTAAAATTTATTCAATACTTCACGGGAACTTGACATTATTGTATTATCATAAAATTATTATAATATTTTTATGAAAATAATAAATTATTTTGCTTCAAATTTATAATTTTTAATATAATCACGAATAAATACTTCACTCTAATTGTTGACTAAAGAGTACCTTGTTCGTATCAGAAGAGTTTGTAAAAAACATATAAATACTTTTCTCTAAAGGGTAAAAGATAATATAAAAATATAAATAATCAAGTTGTTTTTTATAGAAAACAACAACAACAAGGATTCAATGTATATAATTTTACTATTTCTGGGGTTTTAATTAACACATGTGGTATGAATTGAAACTAAAAACTAGGCATGAACATTTTATTTTTTTGAATCCTCTTGTCTGGAGGATTTTTTTTTTATAATTGAGGTGTCCGAGCCAGTTTGCGAGCACCTCGATTATTTCCCGGACCAACTGAACATCCTGCAAGTCCAGTGAGTATGTAAGGCACCGCGAGGGTGACAGGCGTACCGGGTAGAGATTGAACCAGGACGTCGTGAAGATGAGCACCCTTCAAATACCGCTAAGACACTCGAACTACGGTCACATGAAGGGGGACGCCCTCCATCTACCACTGGACAAACCCTTGCTGGTAAAGGATTCTTTCTTTATTAGTAGCAGTGAGAGTAAAAAAAAAATCTTACGAAGCTTCTAGTCTAAAAAAAGCAAGAAATAACATGAAACATACACAGGGATATCATACTGAAACAAATCAAGGATCTAATTCAATAAAAATTTAAAATTTAGATATTTGGGTCAATTTATATGTATATAGAATAATTGTAATTAATATTCAAGAGATCATGACATTTAAAGTTTGATGTGATGTATAAATAGATTATAATAGAAAAATGATGTTAATCTATTTTTTATAAATTATATTATTTTTATAGTCTATTTCTTATAATTTGACATGGAGTTTAATTAACATGTTAATACTGGCATATATTTTTGTATTGCCTTGTACACCAAAAAAATATTTTATAAGTAGACAATCCACAAGGAAAAGGACACCATCTCGACTGCATCTGTTGTACAGTCATGGTTGCCCGAAGTTTAAATCGTTTCCTAAAATATTTCAAAACATTGTCATCGTTCCAGCGATAGACAGCAAATGACTGTTAGTGAGTGGTCGTGATTGATTTTTTTATTAAAATGATATTTTTTTAATATTAATAAGTAAAAATATTTAATTTCAAATAAAAAATATTTAATTTTAAATAAAAAATACTAAAGAGGGACAAAATATCTCGGCAGAGGACCAGTGTGGATGGTGACTGACGTACAAGGTTGGGCAACTTGATTTGTTGGCCCATCAGGGCTGACATCGATGGACACAGGCATATGTTAAAAAAAAATGGAAGTTATTCTTCACATCGACAACACCCTTGAGATGATGGCATCGATCGACACGCGCGCGCGCACAGAGACACCACACGTATGTATTTCGTCCATTTCTATCACTTTCCATGTATTTATTTTGAAAACTCATGTTTGCTAGCACCCAATTATAAAAGAGTTTGACTTCTTGTTATTGACATTGCACGTAAGATTCTCCCATCCCATACAACGATGTCTACAATAATAGACGTCGCTATATTTTGAATTAAATCTCTATTTATTTATTTATTTATTTATTTATAGTTCTCTCTGCCCATTATTATTGTTTCATGTGTAAAAAATCTTTTCACTTGCAGCCCTTGCTCTCTTTTTCATGTATTGAAATACACGAATACACTTATTTTAATAAATAAAAGATTCTTATTGTATATCAAAATATCTTTTGATATCCCATTATTATTATAATTTATATAATAATTATCAAGATTAATTAACTTCCATTTTTTATTAATAAATTTATCATTAAACTAATTTTCACTAAAATTGTATAATAACCATCAAGAACATATCTAACTTATAACAATTTATTTTCATATTCTTATTGTCAAGGACGTGATTGGAAGAGCACAGGGATGTAATCAAAAATCCAATTCAATCCATGTATCATAATAAATTAAATGGTTGAACTAAGTATTTGATAAATCTTGTCGCTCCTTTTTCGATTTACATCGAATATTATTTTCTCTGGCCAGTGTGCTTGACGTATACGTAAAATAGAAATACAAATTGCACTGATAGCTTCTTTTCTTTTCAGTTTTAGCGTATTCGGTGTGTATAGCGCCATCACATTTGACTTTTCAAAGATAATTTAATTGAAGAAAGTAGGCTGGCGTTTGGTGATTGCGCGAATATAGATTACCTTTTCGGCCATAAAACCACTACGCCTCCCCGAGTGGCCAGACATTAGGAGAGCTCCCTTTTTTCTTGTAATTGGTTGACTAATGTATGGCCCCAAAGCCACCAAGCTAAAATCACTGCTTCCATTCTGGAGCAACGGAAGCTAGAATCTCCCAACTAATGAAAACATATATATATATATATATTAGAAAAAGAAACATTTAATTATTTTCAAGGA
>CM045911.1:8882018-8906932 GCA_025169955.1 Salix arbutifolia
GGCTAATACCCACTGAAATGGGGTAGTCGACTCGGGATCAATATTTCCCAAAATCGAACGCTAATACCCCCTCTAAGAAGCCTGTACAATCATGTTGGAGGGAAAAGGCTATTACCCATAAAATTGAAGGCTAATACCAACTAAAAAGGGCTTCGATATGACAAGACCAACCAGGTCAGAAATCTAAGGCTAATACCCACTGAAATTGGGCTAGTCGACTCGGGATCAATTTCCCAAAATCAAAGGCTAATACCCCCTCGAAGAAGCCAGTTCAATCATGATTGAGGGAAAAGGCTATTACCCATAAAATTGAAGGCTAATACCAACTAAAAAGGGCTTCGATATGACAAGACCAACCAGGTCAGAAATCTAAGGCTAATACCCACTGAAATGGGGCTAGTCGACTCGGGATCCATATTTCCCAAAATCAAACGCCAATACCCCCTCTAAGAAGACAGTTGAATCATGTTGGAGGGAAAAGGCTATTACCCATAAAATTGAAGGATAATACCAACTAAAAAGGGCTTGGATATGAGAAGACCAACCAGGTCAGAAATCTAAGGCTAATACCCACTGAAATTGGGCTAGTCGACTCGGGATCAAAATTTCCCAAAATCAAAGGCTAATACCCCCTCGAAGAAGCCAGTTCAATCATGATTGAGGGAAAAGGCTATTACCCATAAAATTGAAGGCTAATACCAACTAAAAAGGGCTTCGATATGACAAGACCAACCAGGTCAGAAATCTAAGGCTAATACCCACTGAAATTGGGCTAGTCGACTCGGGATCAAAATTTCCCAAAATCAAAGTCTAATACCCCCTCGAAGAAGCCAGTTCAATCATGATTGAGGGAAAAGGCTATTACCCATAAAATTGAAGGCTAATACCAACTAAAAAGGGCTTGTATATGACAAGACCAACCAGGTCAGAAATCTAAGGCTAATACCCACTGAAATTGGGCTAGTCGACTCGGGATCAAAATTTCCCAAAATCAAAGCCTAATACCCCCTCGAAGAAGCCTGTTCAATCATGTTGGAGGGAAAAGGCTATTACCCATAAAATTGAAGGCTAATACCAACTAAAAAGGGCTTGGATATGAGAAGACCAACCAGGTCAGAAATCTAAGGCTAATACCCACTGAAATGGGCTAGTCGACTCGGGATCAAAATTTCCCAAAATCAAACGCTAATACCCCCTCTAAGAAGCCTGTTCAATCATGTTGGAGGGAAAAGGCTATTACCCATAAAATTGAAGGCTAATACCAACTAAAAAGGGCTTGGATATGAGAAGACCAACCAGGTCAGAAATCTAAGGCTAATACCCACTGAAATTGGGCTAGTCGACTCGGGATCAAAATTTCCCAAAATCAAAGGCTAATACCCCCTCGAAGAAGCCAGTTCAATCATGATTGAGGGAAAAGGCTATTACCCATAAAATTGAAGGCTAATACCAACTAAAAAGGGCTTGGATATGAGAAGACCAACCAGGTCAGAAATCTAAGGCTAATACCCACTGAAATGGGGCTAGTCGACTCGGGATCAATTTCCCAAAATCAAAGGCTAATACCCCCTCTAAGAAGCCAGTTCAATCATGTTGGAGGGAAAAGGCTATTACCCATAAAATTGAAGGCTAATACCAACTAAAAAGGGCTTGGATATGAGAAGACCAACCAGGTCAGAAATCTAAGGCTAATACCCACTGAAATTGGGCTAGTCGACTCGGGATCAAAATTTCCCAAAATCAAAGGCTAATACCCCCTCGAAGAAGCCAGTTCAATCATGATTGAGGGAAAAGGCTATTACCCATAAAATTGAAGGCTAATACCAACTAAAAAGGGCTTGTATATGACAAGACCAACCAGGTCAGAAATCTAAGGCTAATACCCACTGAAATTGGGCTAGTCGACTCGGGATCAATTTCCCAAAATCAAAGGCTAATACCCCCTCTAAGAAGCCAGTTCAATCATGTTGAGGGAAAAGGCTATTACCCATAAAATTGAAGGCTAATACCAACTAAAAAGGCTTGGATATGACAAGACCAACCAGGTCAGAAATCTAAGGCTAATACCCACTGAAATGGGGCTAGTCGACTCGGGATCAATTTCCCAAAATCAAAGGCTAATACCCCCTCTAAGAAGCCAGTTCAATCATGTTGGAGGGAAAAGGCTATTACCCATAAAATTGAAGGCTAATACCAACTAAAAAGGGCTTGGATATGAGAAGACCAACCAGGTCAGAAATCTAAGGCTAATACCCACTGAAATTGGGAGTCGACTCGGGATCAAAATTTCCCAAAATCAAAGCTAATACCCCCTCTAAGAAGCCAGTTCAATCATGATTGAGGGAAAAGGCTATTACCCATAAAATTGAAGGCTAATACCAACTAAAAAGGGCTTGGATATGACAAGACCAACCAGGTCAGAAATCTAAGGCTAATACCCACTGAAATTGGGCTAGTCGACTCGGGATCAAAATTTCCCAAAATCAAAGCTAATACCCCCTCTAAGAAGCCAGTTCAATCATGATTGAGGGAAAAGGCTATTACCCATAAAATTGAAGACTAATACCAACTAAAAAGGGCTTGGATATGACAAGACCAACCAGGTCAGAAATATAAGGCTAATACCCACTGAAATGAGGCTAGTTGACTCGGGATCAAAATTTCCCAAAATCGAAAGCTAATACCCCCTCTAATAAGCCAGTTCAATCATGTTGGAGGGAAAAGGCTATTACCCATAAAATTGAAGGCTAATACCAACTAAAAAGGGCTTGGATATGACAAGACCAACCAGGTCAGAAATCTAAGGCTAATACCCACTGAAATTGGGCTAGTCGACTCGGGATCAAAATTTCCCAAAATCAAAGGCTAATACCCCCTCGAAGAAGCCAGTTCAATCATGATTGAGGGAAAAGGCTATTACCCATAAAATTGAAGGCTAATACCAACTAAAAAGGGCTTGGATATGACAAGACCAACCAGGTCAGAAATCTAAGGCTAATACCCACTGAAATTGGGCTAGTCGACTCGGGATCAAAATTCCCAAAATCAAAGGCTAATACCCCCTCGAAGAAGCCAGTTCAATCATGATTGAGGGAAAAGGCTATTACCCATAAAATTGAAGGCTAATACCAACTAAAAAGGGCTTGATATGAGAAGACCAACCAGGTCAGAAATCTAAGGCTAATACCCACTGAAATTGGGCTAGTCGACTCGGGATCAAAATTTCCCAAAATCAAAGCTAATACCCCCTCGAAGAAGCCAGTTCAATCATGATTGAGGGAAAAGGCTATTACCCATAAAATTGAAGGCTAATACCAACTAAAAAGGGCTTGGATATGAGAAGACCAACCAGGTCAGAAATCTAAGGCTAATACCCACTGAAATTGGGCTAGTCGACTCGGGATCAAAATTTCCCAAAATCAAAGGCTAATACCCCCTCGAAGAAGCCAGTTCAATCATGATTGAGGGAAAAGGCTATTACCCATAAAATTGAAGGCTAATACCAACTAAAAAGGGCTTCGATATGACAAGACCAACCAGGTCAGAAATCTAAGGCTAATACCCACTGAAATTGGGCTAGTCGACTCGGGATCAATTTCCCAAAATCAAAGCTAATACCCCCTCTAAGAAGCCAGTTCAATCATGATTGAGGGAAAAGGCTATTACCCATAAAATTGAAGGCTAATACCAACTAAAAAGGGCTTGGATATGAGAAGACCAACCAGGTCAGAAATCTAAGGCTAATACCCACTGAAATTGGGATAGTCGACTCGGGATCAAAATTTCCCAAAATCAAAGCTAATACCCCCTCGAAGAAGCCAGTTCAATCATGATTGAGGGAAAAGGCTATTACCCATAAAATTGAAGGCTAATACCAACTAAAAAGGGCTTGATATGAGAAGACCAACCAGGTCAGAAATCTAAGGCTAATACCCACTGAAATTGGGCTAGTCGACTCGGGATCAAAATTTCCCAAAATCAAAGGCTAATACCCCCTCGAAGAAGCCAGTTCAATCATGATTGAGGGAAAAGGCTATTACCCATAAAATTGAAGGCTAATACCAACTAAAAAGGGCTTGATATGACAAGACCAACCAGGTCAGAAATCTAAGGCTAATACCCACTGAAATTGGGCTAGTCGACTCGGGATCAAAATTTCCCAAAATCAAAGCTAATACCCCCTCGAAGAAGCCAGTTCAATCATGATTGAGGGAAAAGGCTATTACCCATAAAATTGAAGGCTAATACCAACTAAAAAGGGCTTCGATATGACAAGACCAACCAGGTCAGAAATCTAAGGCTAATACCCACTGAAATTGGGCTAGTCGACTCGGGATCAAAATTTCTCAAAATCAAAGCTAATACCCCCTCGAAGAAGCCAGTTCAATCATGATTGAGGGAAAAGGCTATTACCCATAAAATTGAAGGCTAATACCAACTAAAAAGGGCTTGGATATGAGAAGACCAACCAGGTCAGAAATCTAAGGCTAATACCCACTGAAATTGGGCTAGTCGACTCGGGATCAAAATTTCCCAAAATCAAAGGCTAATACCCCCTCGAAGAAGCCAGTTCAATCATGATTGAGGGAAAAGGCTATTACCCATAAAATTGAAGGCTAATACCAACTAAAAAGGGCTTGGATATGACAAGACCAACCAGGTCAGAAATCTAAGGCTAATACCCACTGAAATTGGGCTAGTCGACTCGGGATCAAAATTTCCCAAAATCAAAGGCTAATACCCCCTCGAAGAAGCCAGTTCAATCATGATTGAGGGAAAAGGCTATTACCCATAAAATTGAAGGATAATACCAACTAAAAACGGCTTGGATATGAGAAGACCAACCAGGTCAGAAATCTAAGGCTAATACCCACTGAAATTGGGCTAGTCGACTCGGGATCAAAATTTCCCAAAATCAAAGCTAATACCCCCTCGAAGAAGCCAGTTCAATCATGATTGAGGGAAAAGGCTATTACCCATAAAATTGAAGGCTAATACCAACTAAAAAGGGCTTGGATATGACAAGATCAACCAGGTCAGAAATCTAAGGCTAATACCCACTGAAATTGGGCTAGTCGACTCGGGATCAAAATTTCACAAAATCAAACGCTAATACCTCCTCTAAGAGGCCAGTTCAATCATGATTGAGGGAAAAGGCTATTACCCATAAAATTGAAGGCTAATACCAACTAAAAAGGGCTTCGATATGACAAGACCAACCAGGTCAGAAATCTAAGGCTAATACCCACTGAAATTGGGCTAGTCGACTCGGGATCAAAATTTCCCAAAATCAAAGGCTAATACCCCCTCGAAGAAGCCAGTTCAATCATGATTGAGGGAAAAGGCTATTACCCATAAAATTGAAGGCTAATACCAACTAAAAAGGGCTTGGATATGACAAGACCAACCAGGTCAGAAATCTAAGGCTAATACCCACTGAAATTGGGCTAGTCGACTCGGGATCAAAATTTCCCAAAATCAAAGCTAATACCCCCTCGAAGAAGCCAGTTCAATCATGATTGAGGGAAAAGGCTATTACCCATAAAATTGAAGGCTAATACCAACTAAAAACGGCTTGGATATGAGAAGACCAACCAGGTCAGAAATCTAAGGCTAATACCCACTGAAATTGGGCTAGTCGACTCGGGATCAAAATTTCCCAAAATCAAAGGCTAATACCCCCTCGAAGAAGCCAGTTTAATCATGATTGAGGGAAAAGGCTATTACCCATAAAATTGAAGGCTAATACCAACTAAAAAGGGCTTGGATATGACAAGACCAACCAGGTCAGAAATCTAAGGCTAATACCCACTGAAATTGGGCTAGTCGACTCGGGATCAAAATTTCCCAAAATCAAAGCTAATACCCCCTCGAAGAAGCCAGTTCAATCATGATTGAGGGAAAAGGCTATTACCCATAAAATTGAAGGCTAATACCAACTAAAAAGGGCTTCGATATGACAAGACCAACCAGGTCAGAAATCTAAGGCTAATACCCACTGAAATTGGGCTAGTCGACTCGGGATCAAAATTTCCCAAAATCAAAGGCTAATACCCCCTCGAAGAAGCCAGTTCAATCATGATTGAGGGAAAAGGCTATTACCCATAAAATTGAAGGCTAATACCAACTAAAAAGGGCTTGGATATGAGAAGACCAACCAGGTCAGAAATCTAAGGCTAATACCCACTGAAATTGGGCTAGTCGACTCGGGATCAAAATTTCCCAAAATCAAAGGCTAATACCCCCTCGAAGAAGCCAGTTCAATCATGATTGAGGGAAAAGGCTATTACCCATAAAATTGAAGGCTAATACCAACTAAAAACGGCTTGGATATGAGAAGACCAACCAGGTCAGAAATCTAAGGCTAATACCCACTGAAATTGGGCTAGTCGACTCGGGATCAAAATTTCCCAAAATCAAAGGCTAATACCCCCTCGAAGAAGCCAGTTCAATCATGATTGAGGGAAAAGGCTATTACCCATAAAATTGAAGGCTAATACCAACTAAAAAGGGCTTGATATGACAAGACCAACCAGGTCAGAAATCTAAGGCTAATACCCACTGAAATTGGGCTAGTCGACTCGGGATCAAAATT
Source organism: Salix arbutifolia (assembly GCA_025169955.1). Classification (NCBI taxonomy): domain Eukaryota; kingdom Viridiplantae; phylum Streptophyta; class Magnoliopsida; order Malpighiales; family Salicaceae; genus Salix; species Salix arbutifolia. Next base: position 8,888,614 of record CM045911.1, read on the forward strand.
TCCCAAAATCAAAGCTAATACCCCCTCGAAGAAGCCAGTTCAATCATGATTGAGGGAAAAGGCTATTACCCATAAAATTGAAGGCTAATACCAACTAAAAAGGGCTTGATATGACAAGACCAACCAGGTCAGAAATCTAAGGCTAATACCCACTGAAATTGGGCTAGTCGACTCGGGATCAAAATTTCCCAAAATCAAAGGCTAATACCCCCTCGAAGAAGCCAGTTCAATCATGATTGAGGGAAAAGGCTATTACCCATAAAATTGAAGGCTAATACCAACTAAAAAGGGCTTGGATATGACAAGACCAACCAGGTCAGAAATCTAAGGCTAATACCCACTGAAATTGGGCTAGTCGACTCGGGATCAAAATTTCCCAAAATCAAAGCTAATACCCCCTCGAAGAAGCCAGTTCAATCATGATTGAGGGAAAAGGCTATTACCCATAAAATTGAAGGCTAATACCAACTAAAAAGGGCTTGGATATGACAAGACCAACCAGGTCAGAAATCTAAGGCTAATACCCACTGAAATTGGGCTAGTCGACTCGGGATCAAAATTTCCCAAAATCAAAGCTAATACCCCCTCGAAGAAGCCAGTTCAATCATGATTGAGGGAAAAGGCTATTACCCATAAAATTGAAGGCTAATACCAACTAAAAAGGGCTTGGATATGAGAAGACCAACCAGGTCAGAAATCTAAGGCTAATACCCACTGAAATTGGGCTAGTCGACTCGGGATCAAAATTTCCCAAAATCAAAGCTAATACCCCCTCTAAGAAGCCAGTTCAATCATGATTGAGGGAAAAGGCTATTACCCATAAAATTGAAGGCTAATACCAACTAAAAAGGGCTTGGATATGACAAGACCAACCAGGTCAGAAATCTAAGGCTAATACCCACTGAAATTGGGCTAGTCGACTCGGGATCAAAATTTCCCAAAATCAAAGCTAATACCCCCTCGAAGAAGCCAGTTCAATCATGATTGAGGGAAAAGGCTATTACCCATAAAATTGAAGGCTAATACCAACTAAAAACGGCTTGGATATGACAAGACCAACCAGGTCAGAAATCTAAGGCTAATACCCACTGAAATTGGGCTAGTCGACTCGGGATCAAAATTTCCCAAAATCAAAGGCTAATACCCCCTCGAAGAAGCCAGTTCAATCATGATTGAGGGAAAAGGCTATTACCCATAAAATTGAAGGCTAATACCAACTAAAAAGGGCTTGGATATGACAAGACCAACCAGGTCAGAAATCTAAGGCTAATACCCACTGAAATTGGGCTAGTCGACTCGGGATCAAAATTTCACAAAATCAAACGCTAATACCTCCTCTAAGAGGCCTGTTCAATCATGTTGGAGGGAAAAGGCTATTACCCATAAAATTGCAGACTAATACCAACTAAAAAGGGCTTGGATATGAGAAGACCAACCAGGTCAGAAATCTAAGGCTAATACCCACTGAAATTGGGCTAGTCGACTCGGGATCAAAATTTCCCAAAATCAAAGCCTAATACCCCCTCGAAGAAGCCAGTTCAATCATGATTGAGGGAAAAGGCTATTACCCATAAAATTGAAGGCTAATACCAACTAAAGAGGGCTTGTATATGACAAGACCAACCAGGTCAGATATCTAAGGCTAATAACCACTGAAATTGGGCTAGTCGACTCGGGATCAAAATTTCCCAAAATCAAAGCCTAATACCCCCTCGAAGAAGCCAGTTCAATCATGATTGAGGGAAAAGGCTATTACCCATAAAATTGAAGGCTAATACCAACTAAAAACGGCTTGGATATGAGAAGACCAACCAGGTCAGAAATCTAAGGCTAATACCCACTGAAATTGGGCTAGTCGACTCGGGATCAAAATTTCCCAAAATCAAAGCTAATACCCCCTCGAAGAAGCCAGTTCAATCATGATTGAGGGAAAAGGCTATTACCCATAAAATTGAAGGCTAATACCAACTAAAAAGGGCTTGGATATGACAAGACCAACCAGGTCAGAAATCTAAGGCTAATACCCACTGAAATTGGGCTAGTCGACTCGGGATCAAAATTTCCCAAAATCAAAGGCTAATACCCCCTCGAAGAAGCCAGTTCAATCATGATTGAGGGAAAAGGCTATTACCCATAAAATTGAAGGCTAACACCAACTAAAAAGGGCTTCGATATGACAAGACCAACCAGGTCAGAAATCTAAGGCTAATACCCACTGAAATTGGGCTAGTCGACTCGGGATCAAAATTTCCCAAAATCAAAGCTAATACCCCCTCGAAGAAGCCAGTTCAATCATGATTGAGGGAAAAGGCTATTACCCATAAAATTGAAGGCTAATACCAACTAAAAAGGGCTTGGATATGAGAAGACCAACCAGGTCAGAAATCTAAGGCTAATACCCACTGAAATTGGGCTAGTCGACTCGGGATCAAAATTTCCCAAAATCAAAGGCTAATACCCCCTCGAAGAAGCCAGTTCAATCATGATTGAGGGAAAAGGCTATTACCCATAAAATTGAAGGCTAATACCAACTAAAAAGGGCTTGATATGACAAGACCAACCAGGTCAGAAATCTAAGGCTAATACCCACTGAAATTGGGCTAGTCGACTCGGGATCAAAATTTCCCAAAATCAAAGGCTAATACCCCCTCGAAGAAGCCAGTTCAATCATGATTGAGGGAAAAGGCTATTACCCATAAAATTGAAGGCTAATACCAACTAAAAAGGGCTTGTATATGACAAGACCAACCAGGTCAGAAATCTAAGGCTAATACCCACTGAAATTGGGCTAGTCGACTCGGGATCAAAATTTCCCAAAATCAAAGCTAATACCCCCTCGAAGAAGCCAGTTCAATCATGATTGAGGGAAAAGGCTATTACCCATAAAATTGAAGGCTAATACCAACTAAAAAGGGCTTGTATATGACAAGACCAACCAGGTCAGAAATCTAAGGCTAATACCCACTGAAATTGGGCTAGTCGACTCGGGATCAAAATTTCCCAAAATCAAAGGCTAATACCCCCTCGAAGAAGCCAGTTCAATCATGATTGAGGGAAAAGGCTATTACCCATAAAATTGAAGGCTAATACCAACTAAAAAGGGCTTGATATGACAAGACCAACCAGGTCAGAAATCTAAGGCTAATACCCACTGAAATTGGGCTAGTCGACTCGGGATCAAAATTTCCCAAAATCAAAGGCTAATACCCCCTCGAAGAAGCCAGTTCAATCATGATTGAGGGAAAAGGCTATTACCCATAAAATTGAAGGCTAATACCAACTAAAAAGGGCTTGGATATGACAAGACCAACCAGGTCAGAAATCTAAGGCTAATACCCACTGAAATTGGGCTAGTCGACTCGGGATCAAAATTTCCCAAAATCAAAGGCTAATACCCCCTCGAAGAAGCCAGTTCAATCATGATTGAGGGAAAAGGCTATTACCCATAAAATTGAAGGCTAATACCAACTAAAAAGGGCTTGGATATGACAAGACCAACCAGGTCAGAAATCTAAGGCTAATACCCACTGAAATTGGGCTAGTCGACTCGGGATCAAAATTTCCCAAAATCAAAGCTAATACCCCCTCTAAGAAGCCAGTTCAATCATGATTGAGGGAAAAGGCTATTACCCATAAAATTGAAGGCTAATACCAACTAAAAAGGGCTTGGATATGACAAGACCAACCAGGTCAGAAATCTAAGGCTAATACCCACTGAAATTGGGCTAGTCGACTCGGGATCAAAATTTCCCAAAATCAAAGCTAATACCCCCTCGAAGAAGCCAGTTCAATCATGATTGAGGGAAAAGGCTATTACCCATAAAATTGAAGGCTAATACCAACTAAAAAGGGCTTGGATATGACAAGACCAACCAGGTCAGAAATCTAAGGCTAATACCCACTGAAATTGGGCTAGTCGACTCGGGATCAAAATTTCCCAAAATCAAAGCTAATACCCCCTCGAAGAAGCCAGTTCAATCATGATTGAGGGAAAAGGCTATTACCCATAAAATTGAAGGCTAATACCAACTAAAAAGGGCTTGGATATGACAAGACCAACCAGGTCAGAAATCTAAGGCTAATACCCACTGAAATTGGGCTAGTCGACTCGGGATCAAAATTTCCCAAAATCAAAGCTAATACCCCCTCGAAGAAGCCAGTTCAATCATGATTGAGGGAAAAGGCTATTACCCATAAAATTGAAGGCTAATACCAACTAAAAAGGGCTTGGATATGACAAGACCAACCAGGTCAGAAATCTAAGGCTAATACCCACTGAAATTGGGCTAGTCGACTCGGGATCAAAATTTCCCAAAATCAAAGGCTAATACCCCCTCGAAGAAGCCAGTTCAATCATGATTGAGGGAAAAGGCTATTACCCATAAAATTGAAGGCTAATACCAACTAAAAAGGGCTTGGATATGACAAGACCAACCAGGTCAGAAATCTAAGGCTAATACCCACTGAAATTGGGCTAGTCGACTCGGGATCAAAATTTCCCAAAATCAAAGGCTAATACCCCCTCGAAGAAGCCAGTTCAATCATGATTGAGGGAAAAGGCTATTACCCATAAAATTGAAGGCTAATACCAACTAAAAAGGGCTTGGATATGACAAGACCAACCAGGTCAGAAATCTAAGGCTAATACCCACTGAAATTGGGCTAGTCGACTCGGGATCAAAATTTCCCAAAATCAAAGGCTAATACCCCCTCGAAGAAGCCAGTTCAATCATGATTGAGGGAAAAGGCTATTACCCATAAAATTGAAGGCTAATACCAACTAAAAAGGGCTTGGATATGACAAGACCAACCAGGTCAGAAATCTAAGGCTAATACCCACTGAAATTGGGCTAGTCGACTCGGGATCAAAATTTCCCAAAATCAAAGGCTAATACCCCCTCGAAGAAGCCAGTTCAATCATGATTGAGGGAAAAGGCTATTACCCATAAAATTGAAGGCTAATACCAACTAAAAAGGGCTTGGATATGAGAAGACCAACCAGGTCAGAAATCTAAGGCTAATACCCACTGAAATTGGGCTAGTCGACTCGGGATCAAAATTTCCCAAAATCAAAGGCTAATACCCCCTCGAAGAAGCCAGTTCAATCATGATTGAGGGAAAAGGCTATTACCCATAAAATTGAAGGCTAATACCAACTAAAAAGGGCTTGATATGACAAGACCAACCAGGTCAGAAATCTAAGGCTAATACCCACTGAAATTGGGCTAGTCGACTCGGGATCAAAATTTCCCAAAATCAAAGGCTAATACCCCCTCGAAGAAGCCAGTTCAATCATGATTGAGGGAAAAGGCTATTACCCATAAAATTGAAGGCTAATACCAACTAAAAAGGGCTTGGATATGACAAGACCAACCAGGTCAGAAATCTAAGGCTAATACCCACTGAAATTGGGCTAGTCGACTCGGGATCAAAATTTCCCAAAATCAAAGGCTAATACCCCCTCGAAGAAGCCAGTTCAATCATGATTGAGGGAAAAGGCTATTACCCATAAAATTGAAGGCTAATACCAACTAAAAAGGGCTTGGATATGACAAGACCAACCAGGTCAGAAATCTAAGGCTAATACCCACTGAAATTGGGCTAGTCGACTCGGGATCAAAATTTCCCAAAATCAAAGCTAATACCCCCTCGAAGAAGCCAGTTCAATCATGATTGAGGGAAAAGGCTATTACCCATAAAATTGAAGGCTAATACCAACTAAAAAGGGCTTGATATGAGAAGACCAACCAGGTCAGAAATCTAAGGCTAATACCCACTGAAATTGGGCTAGTCGACTCGGGATCAAAATTTCCCAAAATCAAAGGCTAATACCCCCTCGAAGAAGCCAGTTCAATCATGATTGAGGGAAAAGGCTATTACCCATAAAATTGAAGGCTAATACCAACTAAAAAGGGCTTGATATGACAAGACCAACCAGGTCAGAAATCTAAGGCTAATACCCACTGAAATTGGGCTAGTCGACTCGGGATCAAAATTTCCCAAAATCAAAGGCTAATACCCCCTCGAAGAAGCCAGTTCAATCATGATTGAGGGAAAAGGCTATTACCCATAAAATTGAAGGCTAATACCAACTAAAAAGGGCTTGGATATGACAAGACCAACCAGGTCAGAAATCTAAGGCTAATACCCACTGAAATTGGGCTAGTCGACTCGGGATCAAAATTTCCCAAAATCAAAGGCTAATACCCCCTCGAAGAAGCCAGTTCAATCATGATTGAGGGAAAAGGCTATTACCCATAAAATTGAAGGCTAATACCAACTAAAAAGGGCTTGGATATGACAAGACCAACCAGGTCAGAAATCTAAGGCTAATACCCACTGAAATTGGGCTAGTCGACTCGGGATCAAAATTTCCCAAAATCAAAGGCTAATACCCCCTCGAAGAAGCCAGTTCAATCATGATTGAGGGAAAAGGCTATTACCCATAAAATTGAAGGCTAATACCAACTAAAAAGGGCTTGGATATGACAAGACCAACCAGGTCAGAAATCTAAGGCTAATACCCACTGAAATTGGGCTAGTCGACTCGGGATCAAAATTTCCCAAAATCAAAGGCTAATACCCCCTCGAAGAAGCCAGTTCAATCATGATTGAGGGAAAAGGCTATTACCCATAAAATTGAAGGCTAATACCAACTAAAAAGGGCTTGGATATGACAAGACCAACCAGGTCAGAAATCTAAGGCTAATACCCACTGAAATTGGGCTAGTCGACTCGGGATCAAAATTTCCCAAAATCAAAGGCTAATACCCCCTCGAAGAAGCCAGTTCAATCATGATTGAGGGAAAAGGCTATTACCCATAAAATTGAAGGCTAATACCAACTAAAAAGGGCTTGGATATGACAAGACCAACCAGGTCAGAAATCTAAGGCTAATACCCACTGAAATTGGGCTAGTCGACTCGGGATCAAAATTTCCCAAAATCAAAGGCTAATACCCCCTCGAAGAAGCCAGTTCAATCATGATTGAGGGAAAAGGCTATTACCCATAAAATTGAAGGCTAATACCAACTAAAAAGGGCTTGTATATGACAAGACCAACCAGGTCAGAAATCTAAGGCTAATACCCACTGAAATTGGGCTAGTCGACTCGGGATCAAAATTTCCCAAAATCAAAGGCTAATACCCCCTCGAAGAAGCCAGTTCAATCATGATTGAGGGAAAAGGCTATTACCCATAAAATTGAAGGCTAATACCAACTAAAAAGGGCTTGGATATGACAAGACCAACCAGGTCAGAAATCTAAGGCTAATACCCACTGAAATTGGGCTAGTCGACTCGGGATCAAAATTTCCCAAAATCAAAGGCTAATACCCCCTCGAAGAAGCCAGTTCAATCATGATTGAGGGAAAAGGCTATTACCCATAAAATTGAAGGCTAATACCAACTAAAAAGGGCTTGTATATGACAAGACCAACCAGGTCAGAAATCTAAGGCTAATACCCACTGAAATTGGGCTAGTCGACTCGGGATCAAAATTTCCCAAAATCAAAGGCTAATACCCCCTCGAAGAAGCCAGTTCAATCATGATTGAGGGAAAAGGCTATTACCCATAAAATTGAAGGCTAATACCAACTAAAAAGGGCTTGGATATGACAAGACCAACCAGGTCAGAAATCTAAGGCTAATACCCACTGAAATTGGGCTAGTCGACTCGGGATCAAAATTTCCCAAAATCAAAGGCTAATACCCCCTCGAAGAAGCCAGTTCAATCATGATTGAGGGAAAAGGCTATTACCCATAAAATTGAAGGCTAATACCAACTAAAAAGGGCTTGGATATGACAAGACCAACCAGGTCAGAAATCTAAGGCTAATACCCACTGAAATTGGGCTAGTCGACTCGGGATCAAAATTTCCCAAAATCAAAGGCTAATACCCCCTCGAAGAAGCCAGTTCAATCATGATTGAGGGAAAAGGCTATTACCCATAAAATTGAAGGCTAATACCAACTAAAAAGGGCTTGATATGACAAGACCAACCAGGTCAGAAATCTAAGGCTAATACCCACTGAAATTGGGCTAGTCGACTCGGGATCAAAATTTCCCAAAATCAAAGGCTAATACCCCCTCGAAGAAGCCAGTTCAATCATGATTGAGGGAAAAGGCTATTACCCATAAAATTGAAGGCTAATACCAACTAAAAAGGGCTTGGATATGACAAGACCAACCAGGTCAGAAATCTAAGGCTAATACCCACTGAAATTGGGCTAGTCGACTCGGGATCAAAATTTCCCAAAATCAAAGCTAATACCCCCTCGAAGAAGCCAGTTCAATCATGATTGAGGGAAAAGGCTATTACCCATAAAATTGAAGGCTAATACCAACTAAAAAGGGCTTGATATGACAAGACCAACCAGGTCAGAAATCTAAGGCTAATACCCACTGAAATTGGGCTAGTCGACTCGGGATCAAAATTTCCCAAAATCAAAGGCTAATACCCCCTCGAAGAAGCCAGTTCAATCATGATTGAGGGAAAAGGCTATTACCCATAAAATTGAAGGCTAATACCAACTAAAAAGGGCTTGATATGACAAGACCAACCAGGTCAGAAATCTAAGGCTAATACCCACTGAAATTGGGCTAGTCGACTCGGGATCAAAATTTCCCAAAATCAAAGGCTAATACCCCCTCGAAGAAGCCAGTTCAATCATGATTGAGGGAAAAGGCTATTACCCATAAAATTGAAGGCTAATACCAACTAAAAAGGGCTTGTATATGACAAGACCAACCAGGTCAGAAATCTAAGGCTAATACCCACTGAAATTGGGCTAGTCGACTCGGGATCAAAATTTCCCAAAATCAAAGGCTAATACCCCCTCGAAGAAGCCAGTTCAATCATGATTGAGGGAAAAGGCTATTACCCATAAAATTGAAGGCTAATACCAACTAAAAAGGGCTTGTATATGACAAGACCAACCAGGTCAGAAATCTAAGGCTAATACCCACTGAAATTGGGCTAGTCGACTCGGGATCAAAATTTCCCAAAATCAAAGGCTAATACCCCCTCGAAGAAGCCAGTTCAATCATGATTGAGGGAAAAGGCTATTACCCATAAAATTGAAGGCTAATACCAACTAAAAAGGGCTTGATATGACAAGACCAACCAGGTCAGAAATCTAAGGCTAATACCCACTGAAATTGGGCTAGTCGACTCGGGATCAAAATTTCCCAAAATCAAAGGCTAATACCCCCTCGAAGAAGCCAGTTCAATCATGATTGAGGGAAAAGGCTATTACCCATAAAATTGAAGGCTAATACCAACTAAAAAGGGCTTGTATATGACAAGACCAACCAGGTCAGAAATCTAAGGCTAATACCCACTGAAATTGGGCTAGTCGACTCGGGATCAAAATTTCCCAAAATCAAAGGCTAATACCCCCTCGAAGAAGCCAGTTCAATCATGATTGAGGGAAAAGGCTATTACCCATAAAATTGAAGGCTAATACCAACTAAAAAGGGCTTGGATATGACAAGACCAACCAGGTCAGAAATCTAAGGCTAATACCCACTGAAATTGGGCTAGTCGACTCGGGATCAAAATTTCCCAAAATCAAAGCTAATACCCCCTCGAAGAAGCCAGTTCAATCATGATTGAGGGAAAAGGCTATTACCCATAAAATTGAAGGCTAATACCAACTAAAAAGGGCTTGGATATGACAAGACCAACCAGGTCAGAAATCTAAGGCTAATACCCACTGAAATTGGGCTAGTCGACTCGGGATCAAAATTTCCCAAAATCAAAGGCTAATACCCCCTCGAAGAAGCCAGTTCAATCATGATTGAGGGAAAAGGCTATTACCCATAAAATTGAAGGCTAATACCAACTAAAAAGGGCTTGTATATGACAAGACCAACCAGGTCAGAAATCTAAGGCTAATACCCACTGAAATTGGGCTAGTCGACTCGGGATCAAAATTTCCCAAAATCAAAGGCTAATACCCCCTCGAAGAAGCCAGTTCAATCATGATTGAGGGAAAAGGCTATTACCCATAAAATTGAAGGCTAATACCAACTAAAAAGGGCTTGATATGACAAGACCAACCAGGTCAGAAATCTAAGGCTAATACCCACTGAAATTGGGCTAGTCGACTCGGGATCAAAATTTCCCAAAATCAAAGGCTAATACCCCCTCGAAGAAGCCAGTTCAATCATGATTGAGGGAAAAGGCTATTACCCATAAAATTGAAGGCTAATACCAACTAAAAAGGGCTTCGATATGACAAGACCAACCAGGTCAGAAATCTAAGGCTAATACCCACTGAAATTGGGCTAGTCGACTCGGGATCAAAATTTCCCAAAATCAAAGGCTAATACCCCCTCGAAGAAGCCAGTTCAATCATGATTGAGGGAAAAGGCTATTACCCATAAAATTGAAGGCTAATACCAACTAAAGAGGGCTTGTATATGACAAGACCAACCAGGTCAGAAATCTAAGGCTAATACCCACTGAAATTGGGCTAGTCGACTCGGGATCAAAATTTCCCAAAATCAAAGGCTAATACCCCCTCGAAGAAGCCAGTTTAATCATGATTGAGGGAAAAGGCTATTACCCATAAAATTGAAGGCTAATACCAACTAAAAAGGGCTTGATATGACAAGACCAACCAGGTCAGAAATCTAAGGCTAATACCCACTGAAATTGGGCTAGTCGACTCGGGATCAAAATTTCCCAAAATCAAAGGCTAATACCCCCTCGAAGAAGCCAGTTCAATCATGATTGAGGGAAAAGGCTATTACCCATAAAATTGAAGGCTAATACCAACTAAAAAGGGCTTGATATGAGAAGACCAACCAGGTCAGAAATCTAAGGCTAATACCCACTGAAATTGGGCTAGTCGACTCGGGATCAAAATTTCCCAAAATCAAAGGCTAATACCCCCTCGAAGAAGCCAGTTCAATCATGATTGAGGGAAAAGGCTATTACCCATAAAATTGAAGGCTAATACCAACTAAAAAGGGCTTGATATGACAAGACCAACCAGGTCAGAAATCTAAGGCTAATACCCACTGAAATTGGGCTAGTCGACTCGGGATCAAAATTTCCCAAAATCAAAGGCTAATACCCCCTCGAAGAAGCCAGTTCAATCATGATTGAGGGAAAAGGCTATTACCCATAAAATTGAAGGCTAATACCAACTAAAAAGGGCTTGATATGACAAGACCAACCAGGTCAGAAATCTAAGGCTAATACCCACTGAAATTGGGCTAGTCGACTCGGGATCAAAATTTCCCAAAATCAAAGGCTAATACCCCCTCGAAGAAGCCAGTTCAATCATGATTGAGGGAAAAGGCTATTACCCATAAAATTGAAGGCTAATACCAACTAAAAAGGGCTTGGATATGACAAGACCAACCAGGTCAGAAATCTAAGGCTAATACCCACTGAAATTGGGCTAGTCGACTCGGGATCAAAATTTCCCAAAATCAAAGGCTAATACCCCCTCGAAGAAGCCAGTTCAATCATGATTGAGGGAAAAGGCTATTACCCATAAAATTGAAGGCTAATACCAACTAAAAAGGGCTTGATATGACAAGACCAACCAGGTCAGAAATCTAAGGCTAATACCCACTGAAATTGGGCTAGTCGACTCGGGATCAAAATTTCCCAAAATCAAAGGCTAATACCCCCTCGAAGAAGCCAGTTCAATCATGATTGAGGGAAAAGGCTATTACCCATAAAATTGAAGGCTAATACCAACTAAAAAGGGCTTGATATGACAAGACCAACCAGGTCAGAAATCTAAGGCTAATACCCACTGAAATTGGGCTAGTCGACTCGGGATCAAAATTTCCCAAAATCAAAGCTAATACCCCCTCGAAGAAGCCAGTTCAATCATGATTGAGGGAAAAGGCTATTACCCATAAAATTGAAGGCTAATACCAACTAAAAAGGGCTTGGATATGAGAAGACCAACCAGGTCAGAAATCTAAGGCTAATACCCACTGAAATTGGGCTAGTCGACTCGGGATCAAAATTTCCCAAAATCAAAGGCTAATACCCCCTCGAAGAAGCCAGTTCAATCATGATTGAGGGAAAAGGCTATTACCCATAAAATTGAAGGCTAATACCAACTAAAAAGGGCTTGGATATGACAAGACCAACCAGGTCAGAAATCTAAGGCTAATACCCACTGAAATTGGGCTAGTCGACTCGGGATCAAAATTTCCCAAAATCAAAGGCTAATACCCCCTCGAAGAAGCCAGTTCAATCATGATTGAGGGAAAAGGCTATTACCCATAAAATTGAAGGCTAATACCAACTAAAAAGGGCTTGTATATGACAAGACCAACCAGGTCAGAAATCTAAGGCTAATACCCACTGAAATTGGGCTAGTCGACTCGGGATCAAAATTTCCCAAAATCAAAGCTAATACCCCCTCGAAGAAGCCAGTTCAATCATGATTGAGGGAAAAGGCTATTACCCATAAAATTGAAGGCTAATACCAACTAAAAAGGGCTTGGATATGAGAAGACCAACCAGGTCAGAAATCTAAGGCTAATACCCACTGAAATTGGGCTAGTCGACTCGGGATCAAAATTTCCCAAAATCAAAGGCTAATACCCCCTCGAAGAAGCCAGTTCAATCATGATTGAGGGAAAAGGCTATTACCCATAAAATTGAAGGCTAATACCAACTAAAAAGGGCTTGATATGACAAGACCAACCAGGTCAGAAATCTAAGGCTAATACCCACTGAAATTGGGCTAGTCGACTCGGGATCAAAATTTCCCAAAATCAAAGGCTAATACCCCCTCGAAGAAGCCAGTTCAATCATGATTGAGGGAAAAGGCTATTACCCATAAAATTGAAGGCTAATACCAACTAAAAAGGGCTTCATATGACAAGACCAACCAGGTCAGAAATCTAAGGCTAATACCCACTGAAATTGGGCTAGTCGACTCGGGATCAAAATTTCCCAAAATCAAAGGCTAATACCCCCTCGAAGAAGCCAGTTCAATCATGATTGAGGGAAAAGGCTATTACCCATAAAATTGAAGGCTAATACCAACTAAAAACGGCTTGGATATGAGAAGACCAACCAGGTCAGAAATCTAAGGCTAATACCCACTGAAATTGGGCTAGTCGACTCGGGATCAAAATTTCCCAAAATCAAAGGCTAATACCCCCTCGAAGAAGCCAGTTCAATCATGATTGAGGGAAAAGGCTATTACCCATAAAATTGAAGGCTAATACCAACTAAAAAGGGCTTGTATATGACAAGACCAACCAGGTCAGAAATCTAAGGCTAATACCCACTGAAATTGGGCTAGTCGACTCGGGATCAAAATTTCCCAAAATCAAAGGCTAATACCCCCTCGAAGAAGCCAGTTCAATCATGATTGAGGGAAAAGGCTATTACCCATAAAATTGAAGGCTAATACCAACTAAAGAGGGCTTGTATATGACAAGACCAACCAGGTCAGATATCTAAGGCTAATACCCACTGAAATTGGGCTAGTCGACTCGGGATCAAAATTTCCCAAAATCAAAGGCTAATACCCCCTCGAAGAAGCCAGTTCAATCATGATTGAGGGAAAAGGCTATTACCCATAAAATTGAAGGCTAATACCAACTAAAAACGGCTTCGATATGAGAAGACCAACCAGGTCAGAAATCTAAGGCTAATACCCACTGAAATTGGGCTAGTCGACTCGGGATCAAAATTTCCCAAAATCAAAGGCTAATACCCCCTCGAAGAAGCCAGTTCAATCATGATTGAGGGAAAAGGCTATTACCCATAAAATTGAAGGCTAATACCAACTAAAAAGGGCTTCGATATGACAAGACCAACCAGGTCAGAAATCTAAGGCTAATACCCACTGAAATTGGGCTAGTCGACTCGGGATCAAAATTTCCCAAAATCAAAGGCTAATACCCCCTCGAAGAAGCCAGTTCAATCATGATTGAGGGAAAAGGCTATTACCCATAAAATTGAAGGCTAATACCAACTAAAAAGGGCTTGGATATGACAAGACCAACCAGGTCAGAAATCTAAGGCTAATACCCACTGAAATTGGGCTAGTCGACTCGGGATCAAAATTTCACAAAATCAAAGCTAATACCCCCTCGAAGAAGCCAGTTCAATCATGATTGAGGGAAAAGGCTATTACCCATAAAATTGAAGGCTAATACCAACTAAAAAGGGCTTGATATGACAAGACCAACCAGGTCAGAAATCTAAGGCTAATACCCACTGAAATTGGGCTAGTCGACTCGGGATCAAAATTTCCCAAAATCAAAGGCTAATACCCCCTCGAAGAAGCCAGTTCAATCATGATTGAGGGAAAAGGCTATTACCCATAAAATTGAAGGCTAATACCAACTAAAAAGGGCTTGATATGACAAGACCAACCAGGTCAGAAATCTAAGGCTAATACCCACTGAAATTGGGCTAGTCGACTCGGGATCAAAATTTCCCAAAATCAAAGGCTAATACCCCCTCGAAGAAGCCAGTTCAATCATGATTGAGGGAAAAGGCTATTACCCATAAAATTGAAGGCTAATACCAACTAAAAAGGGCTTGATATGACAAGACCAACCAGGTCAGAAATCTAAGGCTAATACCCACTGAAATTGGGCTAGTCGACTCGGGATCAAAATTTCCCAAAATCAAAGCTAATACCCCCTCGAAGAAGCCAGTTCAATCATGATTGAGGGAAAAGGCTATTACCCATAAAATTGAAGGCTAATACCAACTAAAAAGGGCTTGGATATGAGAAGACCAACCAGGTCAGAAATCTAAGGCTAATACCCACTGAAATTGGGCTAGTCGACTCGGGATCAAAATTTCCCAAAATCAAAGGCTAATACCCCCTCGAAGAAGCCAGTTCAATCATGATTGAGGGAAAAGGCTATTACCCATAAAATTGAAGGCTAATACCAACTAAAAAGGGCTTGATATGACAAGACCAACCAGGTCAGAAATCTAAGGCTAATACCCACTGAAATTGGGCTAGTCGACTCGGGATCAAAATTTCCCAAAATCAAAGGCTAATACCCCCTCGAAGAAGCCAGTTCAATCATGATTGAGGGAAAAGGCTATTACCCATAAAATTGAAGGCTAATACCAACTAAAAAGGGCTTGGATATGAGAAGACCAACCAGGTCAGAAATCTAAGGCTAATACCCACTGAAATTGGGCTAGTCGACTCGGGATCAAAATTTCCCAAAATCAAAGGCTAATACCCCCTCGAAGAAGCCAGTTCAATCATGATTGAGGGAAAAGGCTATTACCCATAAAATTGAAGGCTAATACCAACTAAAAAGGGCTTCGATATGACAAGACCAACCAGGTCAGAAATCTAAGGCTAATACCCACTGAAATTGGGCTAGTCGACTCGGGATCAAAATTTCCCAAAATCAAAGGCTAATACCCCCTCGAAGAAGCCAGTTCAATCATGATTGAGGGAAAAGGCTATTACCCATAAAATTGAAGGCTAATACCAACTAAAAAGGGCTTGGATATGACAAGACCAACCAGGTCAGAAATCTAAGGCTAATACCCACTGAAATTGGGCTAGTCGACTCGGGATCAAAATTTCCCAAAATCAAAGGCTAATACCCCCTCGAAGAAGCCAGTTCAATCATGATTGAGGGAAAAGGCTATTACCCATAAAATTGAAGGCTAATACCAACTAAAAAGGGCTTGATATGACAAGACCAACCAGGTCAGAAATCTAAGGCTAATACCCACTGAAATTGGGCTAGTCGACTCGGGATCAAAATTTCCAAAAATCAAAGGCTAATACCCCCTCGAAGAAGCCAGTTGAATCATGATTGAGGGAAAAGGGTATTACCCATAAAATTGAAGGCTAATACCAACTAAAAAGGGCTTCGATATGACAAGACTAACCACGTCAGAAATCTAAGGCTAATACCCACTGAAATTGGGCTAGTCGACTCGGGATCAAAATTTCCCAAAATCAAAGGCTAATACCCCCTCGAAGAAGCCAGTTCAATCATGATTGAGGGAAAAGGCTATTACCCATAAAATTGAAGGCTAATACCAACTAAAAAGGGCTTCATATGACAAGACCAACCAGGTCAGAAATCTAAGGCTAATACCCACTGAAATGGGGCTAGTCGACTCGGGATCAAAATTTCCAAAAATCAAAGGCTAATACCGCCTCGAAGAAGCCAGTTCAATCATGATTGAGGGAAAAGGCTATTACCCATAAAATTGAAGGCTAATACCAACTAAAAAGGGCTTGATATGACAAGACCAACCAGGTCAGAAATCTAAGGCTAATACCCACTGAAATTGGGCTAGTCGACTCGGGATCAAAATTTCCCAAAATCAAAGGCTAATACCCCCTCGAAGAAGCCAGTTCAATCATGATTGAGGGAAAAGGCTATTACCCATAAAATTGAAGGCTAATACCAACTAAAAAGGGCTTGATATGACAAGACCAACCAGGTCAGAAATCTAAGGCTAATACCCACTGAAATTGGGCTAGTCGACTCGGGATCAAAATTTCCCAAAATCAAAGGCTAATACCCCCTCGAAGAAGCCAGTTCAATCATGATTGAGGGAAAAGGCTATTACCCATAAAATTGAAGGCTAATACCAACTAAAAAGGGCTTGATATGAGAAGACCAACCAGGTCAGAAATCTAAGGCTAATACCCACTGAAATTGGGCTAGTCGACTCGGGATCAAAATTTCCCAAAATCAAAGGCTAATACCCCCTCGAAGAAGCCAGTTCAATCATGATTGAGGGAAAAGGCTATTACCCATAAAATTGAAGGCTAATACCAACTAAAAAGGGCTTGATATGACAAGACCAACCAGGTCAGAAATCTAAGGCTAATACCCACTGAAATTGGGCTAGTCGACTCGGGATCAAAATTTCCCAAAATCAAAGGCTAATACCCCCTCGAAGAAGCCAGTTCAATCATGATTGAGGGAAAAGGCTATTACCCATAAAATTGAAGGCTAATACCAACTAAAAAGGGCTTGATATGACAAGACCAACCAGGTCAGAAATCTAAGGCTAATACCCACTGAAATTGGGCTAGTCGACTCGGGATCAAAATTTCCCAAAATCAAAGGCTAATACCCCCTCGAAGAAGCCAGTTCAATCATGATTGAGGGAAAAGGCTATTACCCATAAAATTGAAGGCTAATACCAACTAAAAAGGGCTTGGATATGACAAGACCAACCAGGTCAGAAATCTAAGGCTAATACCCACTGAAATTGGGCTAGTCGACTCGGGATCAAAATTTCCCAAAATCAAAGGCTAATACCCCCTCGAAGAAGCCAGTTCAATCATGATTGAGGGAAAAGGCTATTACCCATAAAATTGAAGGCTAATACCAACTAAAAAGGGCTTGATATGACAAGACCAACCAGGTCAGAAATCTAAGGCTAATACCCACTGAAATTGGGCTAGTCGACTCGGGATCAAAATTTCCCAAAATCAAAGGCTAATACCCCCTCGAAGAAGCCAGTTCAATCATGATTGAGGGAAAAGGCTATTACCCATAAAATTGAAGGCTAATACCAACTAAAAAGGGCTTGATATGACAAGACCAACCAGGTCAGAAATCTAAGGCTAATACCCACTGAAATTGGGCTAGTCGACTCGGGATCAAAATTTCCCAAAATCAAAGCTAATACCCCCTCGAAGAAGCCAGTTCAATCATGATTGAGGGAAAAGGCTATTACCCATAAAATTGAAGGCTAATACCAACTAAAAAGGGCTTGATATGACAAGACCAACCAGGTCAGAAATCTAAGGCTAATACCCACTGAAATTGGGCTAGTCGACTCGGGATCAAAATTTCCCAAAATCAAAGGCTAATACCCCCTCGAAGAAGCCAGTTCAATCATGATTGAGGGAAAAGGCTATTACCCATAAAATTGAAGGCTAATACCAACTAAAAAGGGCTTGGATATGACAAGACCAACCAGGTCAGAAATCTAAGGCTAATACCCACTGAAATTGGGCTAGTCGACTCGGGATCAAAATTTCCCAAAATCAAAGGCTAATACCCCCTCGAAGAAGCCAGTTCAATCATGATTGAGGGAAAAGGCTATTACCCATAAAATTGAAGGCTAATACCAACTAAAAAGGGCTTGTATATGACAAGACCAACCAGGTCAGAAATCTAAGGCTAATACCCACTGAAATTGGGCTAGTCGACTCGGGATCAAAATTTCCCAAAATCAAAGGCTAATACCCCCTCGAAGAAGCCAGTTCAATCATGATTGAGGGAAAAGGCTATTACCCATAAAATTGAAGGCTAATACCAACTAAAAAGGGCTTGATATGAGAAGACCAACCAGGTCAGAAA
>CM045911.1:8907032-8919532 GCA_025169955.1 Salix arbutifolia
CCCTAAACCCTAAACCCTAAACCCTAAACCCTAAACCCTAAACCCTAAACCCTAAACCCTAAACCCTAAACCCTAAACCCTAAACCCTAAACCCTAAACCCTAAACCCTAAACCCTAAACCCTAAACCCTAAACCCTAAACCCTAAACCCTAAACCCTAAACCCTAAACCCTAAACCCTAAACCCTAAACCCTAAACCCTAAACCCTAAACCCTAAACCCTAAACCCTAAACCCTAAACCCTAAACCCTAAACCCTAAACCCTAAACCCTAAACCCTAAACCCTAAACCCTAAACCCTAAACCCTAAACCCTAAACCCTAAACCCTAAACCCTAAACCCTAAACCCTAAACCCTAAACCCTAAACCCTAAACCCTAAACCCTAAACCCTAAACCCTAAACCCTAAACCCTAAACCCTAAACCCTAAACCCTAAACCCTAAACCCTAAACCCTAAACCCTAAACCCTAAACCCTAAACCCTAAACCCTAAACCCTAAACCCTAAACCCTAAACCCTAAACCCTAAACCCTAAACCCTAAACCCTAAACCCTAAACCCTAAACCCTAAACCCTAAACCCTAAACCCTAAACCCTAAACCCTAAACCCTAAACCCTAAACCCTAAACCCTAAACCCTAAACCCTAAACCCTAAACCCTAAACCCTAAACCCTAAACCCTAAACCCTAAACCCTAAACCCTAAACCCTAAACCCTAAACCCTAAACCCTAAACCCTAAACCCTAAACCCTAAACCCTAAACCCTAAACCCTAAACCCTAAACCCTAAACCCTAAACCCTAAACCCTAAACCCTAAACCCTAAACCCTAAACCCTAAACCCTAAACCCTAAACCCTAAACCCTAAACCCTAAACCCTAAACCCTAAACCCTAAACCCTAAACCCTAAACCCTAAACCCTAAACCCTAAACCCTAAACCCTAAACCCTAAACCCTAAACCCTAAACCCTAAACCCTAAACCCTAAACCCTAAACCCTAAACCCTAAACCCTAAACCCTAAACCCTAAACCCTAAACCCTAAACCCTAAACCCTAAACCCTAAACCCTAAACCCTAAACCCTAAACCCTAAACCCTAAACCCTAAACCCTAAACCCTAAACCCTAAACCCTAAACCCTAAACCCTAAACCCTAAACCCTAAACCCTAAACCCTAAACCCTAAACCCTAAACCCTAAACCCTAAACCCTAAACCCTAAACCCTAAACCCTAAACCCTAAACCCTAAACCCTAAACCCTAAACCCTAAACCCTAAACCCTAAACCCTAAACCCTAAACCCTAAACCCTAAACCCTAAACCCTAAACCCTAAACCCTAAACCCTAAACCCTAAACCCTAAACCCTAAACCCTAAACCCTAAACCCTAAACCCTAAACCCTAAACCCTAAACCCTAAACCCTAAACCCTAAACCCTAAACCCTAAACCCTAAACCCTAAACCCTAAACCCTAAACCCTAAACCCTAAACCCTAAACCCTAAACCCTAAACCCTAAACCCTAAACCCTAAACCCTAAACCCTAAACCCTAAACCCTAAACCCTAAACCCTAAACCCTAAACCCTAAACCCTAAACCCTAAACCCTAAACCCTAAACCCTAAACCCTAAACCCTAAACCCTAAACCCTAAACCCTAAACCCTAAACCCTAAACCCTAAACCCTAAACCCTAAACCCTAAACCCTAAACCCTAAACCCTAAACCCTAAACCCTAAACCCTAAACCCTAAACCCTAAACCCTAAACCCTAAACCCTAAACCCTAAACCCTAAACCCTAAACCCTAAACCCTAAACCCTAAACCCTAAACCCTAAACCCTAAACCCTAAACCCTAAACCCTAAACCCTAAACCCTAAACCCTAAACCCTAAACCCTAAACCCTAAACCCTAAACCCTAAACCCTAAACCCTAAACCCTAAACCCTAAACCCTAAACCCTAAACCCTAAACCCTAAACCCTAAACCCTAAACCCTAAACCCTAAACCCTAAACCCTAAACCCTAAACCCTAAACCCTAAACCCTAAACCCTAAACCCTAAACCCTAAACCCTAAACCCTAAACCCTAAACCCTAAACCCTAAACCCTAAACCCTAAACCCTAAACCCTAAACCCTAAACCCTAAACCCTAAACCCTAAACCCTAAACCCTAAACCCTAAACCCTAAACCCTAAACCCTAAACCCTAAACCCTAAACCCTAAACCCTAAACCCTAAACCCTAAACCCTAAACCCTAAACCCTAAACCCTAAACCCTAAACCCTAAACCCTAAACCCTAAACCCTAAACCCTAAACCCTAAACCCTAAACCCTAAACCCTAAACCCTAAACCCTAAACCCTAAACCCTAAACCCTAAACCCTAAACCCTAAACCCTAAACCCTAAACCCTAAACCCTAAACCCTAAACCCTAAACCCTAAACCCTAAACCCTAAACCCTAAACCCTAAACCCTAAACCCTAAACCCTAAACCCTAAACCCTAAACCCTAAACCCTAAACCCTAAACCCTAAACCCTAAACCCTAAACCCTAAACCCTAAACCCTAAACCCTAAACCCTAAACCCTAAACCCTAAACCCTAAACCCTAAACCCTAAACCCTAAACCCTAAACCCTAAACCCTAAACCCTAAACCCTAAACCCTAAACCCTAAACCCTAAACCCTAAACCCTAAACCCTAAACCCTAAACCCTAAACCCTAAACCCTAAACCCTAAACCCTAAACCCTAAACCCTAAACCCTAAACCCTAAACCCTAAACCCTAAACCCTAAACCCTAAACCCTAAACCCTAAACCCTAAACCCTAAACCCTAAACCCTAAACCCTAAACCCTAAACCCTAAACCCTAAACCCTAAACCCTAAACCCTAAACCCTAAACCCTAAACCCTAAACCCTAAACCCTAAACCCTAAACCCTAAACCCTAAACCCTAAACCCTAAACCCTAAACCCTAAACCCTAAACCCTAAACCCTAAACCCTAAACCCTAAACCCTAAACCCTAAACCCTAAACCCTAAACCCTAAACCCTAAACCCTAAACCCTAAACCCTAAACCCTAAACCCTAAACCCTAAACCCTAAACCCTAAACCCTAAACCCTAAACCCTAAACCCTAAACCCTAAACCCTAAACCCTAAACCCTAAACCCTAAACCCTAAACCCTAAACCCTAAACCCTAAACCCTAAACCCTAAACCCTAAACCCTAAACCCTAAACCCTAAACCCTAAACCCTAAACCCTAAACCCTAAACCCTAAACCCTAAACCCTAAACCCTAAACCCTAAACCCTAAACCCTAAACCCTAAACCCTAAACCCTAAACCCTAAACCCTAAACCCTAAACCCTAAACCCTAAACCCTAAACCCTAAACCCTAAACCCTAAACCCTAAACCCTAAACCCTAAACCCTAAACCCTAAACCCTAAACCCTAAACCCTAAACCCTAAACCCTAAACCCTAAACCCTAAACCCTAAACCCTAAACCCTAAACCCTAAACCCTAAACCCTAAACCCTAAACCCTAAACCCTAAACCCTAAACCCTAAACCCTAAACCCTAAACCCTAAACCCTAAACCCTAAACCCTAAACCCTAAACCCTAAACCCTAAACCCTAAACCCTAAACCCTAAACCCTAAACCCTAAACCCTAAACCCTAAACCCTAAACCCTAAACCCTAAACCCTAAACCCTAAACCCTAAACCCTAAACCCTAAACCCTAAACCCTAAACCCTAAACCCTAAACCCTAAACCCTAAACCCTAAACCCTAAACCCTAAACCCTAAACCCTAAACCCTAAACCCTAAACCCTAAACCCTAAACCCTAAACCCTAAACCCTAAACCCTAAACCCTAAACCCTAAACCCTAAACCCTAAACCCTAAACCCTAAACCCTAAACCCTAAACCCTAAACCCTAAACCCTAAACCCTAAACCCTAAACCCTAAACCCTAAACCCTAAACCCTAAACCCTAAACCCTAAACCCTAAACCCTAAACCCTAAACCCTAAACCCTAAACCCTAAACCCTAAACCCTAAACCCTAAACCCTAAACCCTAAACCCTAAACCCTAAACCCTAAACCCTAAACCCTAAACCCTAAACCCTAAACCCTAAACCCTAAACCCTAAACCCTAAACCCTAAACCCTAAACCCTAAACCCTAAACCCTAAACCCTAAACCCTAAACCCTAAACCCTAAACCCTAAACCCTAAACCCTAAACCCTAAACCCTAAACCCTAAACCCTAAACCCTAAACCCTAAACCCTAAACCCTAAACCCTAAACCCTAAACCCTAAACCCTAAACCCTAAACCCTAAACCCTAAACCCTAAACCCTAAACCCTAAACCCTAAACCCTAAACCCTAAACCCTAAACCCTAAACCCTAAACCCTAAACCCTAAACCCTAAACCCTAAACCCTAAACCCTAAACCCTAAACCCTAAACCCTAAACCCTAAACCCTAAACCCTAAACCCTAAACCCTAAACCCTAAACCCTAAACCCTAAACCCTAAACCCTAAACCCTAAACCCTAAACCCTAAACCCTAAACCCTAAACCCTAAACCCTAAACCCTAAACCCTAAACCCTAAACCCTAAACCCTAAACCCTAAACCCTAAACCCTAAACCCTAAACCCTAAACCCTAAACCCTAAACCCTAAACCCTAAACCCTAAACCCTAAACCCTAAACCCTAAACCCTAAACCCTAAACCCTAAACCCTAAACCCTAAACCCTAAACCCTAAACCCTAAACCCTAAACCCTAAACCCTAAACCCTAAACCCTAAACCCTAAACCCTAAACCCTAAACCCTAAACCCTAAACCCTAAACCCTAAACCCTAAACCCTAAACCCTAAACCCTAAACCCTAAACCCTAAACCCTAAACCCTAAACCCTAAACCCTAAACCCTAAACCCTAAACCCTAAACCCTAAACCCTAAACCCTAAACCCTAAACCCTAAACCCTAAACCCTAAACCCTAAACCCTAAACCCTAAACCCTAAACCCTAAACCCTAAACCCTAAACCCTAAACCCTAAACCCTAAACCCTAAACCCTAAACCCTAAACCCTAAACCCTAAACCCTAAACCCTAAACCCTAAACCCTAAACCCTAAACCCTAAACCCTAAACCCTAAACCCTAAACCCTAAACCCTAAACCCTAAACCCTAAACCCTAAACCCTAAACCCTAAACCCTAAACCCTAAACCCTAAACCCTAAACCCTAAACCCTAAACCCTAAACCCTAAACCCTAAACCCTAAACCCTAAACCCTAAACCCTAAACCCTAAACCCTAAACCCTAAACCCTAAACCCTAAACCCTAAACCCTAAACCCTAAACCCTAAACCCTAAACCCTAAACCCTAAACCCTAAACCCTAAACCCTAAACCCTAAACCCTAAACCCTAAACCCTAAACCCTAAACCCTAAACCCTAAACCCTAAACCCTAAACCCTAAACCCTAAACCCTAAACCCTAAACCCTAAACCCTAAACCCTAAACCCTAAACCCTAAACCCTAAACCCTAAACCCTAAACCCTAAACCCTAAACCCTAAACCCTAAACCCTAAACCCTAAACCCTAAACCCTAAACCCTAAACCCTAAACCCTAAACCCTAAACCCTAAACCCTAAACCCTAAACCCTAAACCCTAAACCCTAAACCCTAAACCCTAAACCCTAAACCCTAAACCCTAAACCCTAAACCCTAAACCCTAAACCCTAAACCCTAAACCCTAAACCCTAAACCCTAAACCCTAAACCCTAAACCCTAAACCCTAAACCCTAAACCCTAAACCCTAAACCCTAAACCCTAAACCCTAAACCCTAAACCCTAAACCCTAAACCCTAAACCCTAAACCCTAAACCCTAAACCCTAAACCCTAAACCCTAAACCCTAAACCCTAAACCCTAAACCCTAAACCCTAAACCCTAAACCCTAAACCCTAAACCCTAAACCCTAAACCCTAAACCCTAAACCCTAAACCCTAAACCCTAAACCCTAAACCCTAAACCCTAAACCCTAAACCCTAAACCCTAAACCCTAAACCCTAAACCCTAAACCCTAAACCCTAAACCCTAAACCCTAAACCCTAAACCCTAAACCCTAAACCCTAAACCCTAAACCCTAAACCCTAAACCCTAAACCCTAAACCCTAAACCCTAAACCCTAAACCCTAAACCCTAAACCCTAAACCCTAAACCCTAAACCCTAAACCCTAAACCCTAAACCCTAAACCCTAAACCCTAAACCCTAAACCCTAAACCCTAAACCCTAAACCCTAAACCCTAAACCCTAAACCCTAAACCCTAAACCCTAAACCCTAAACCCTAAACCCTAAACCCTAAACCCTAAACCCTAAACCCTAAACCCTAAACCCTAAACCCTAAACCCTAAACCCTAAACCCTAAACCCTAAACCCTAAACCCTAAACCCTAAACCCTAAACCCTAAACCCTAAACCCTAAACCCTAAACCCTAAACCCTAAACCCTAAACCCTAAACCCTAAACCCTAAACCCTAAACCCTAAACCCTAAACCCTAAACCCTAAACCCTAAACCCTAAACCCTAAACCCTAAACCCTAAACCCTAAACCCTAAACCCTAAACCCTAAACCCTAAACCCTAAACCCTAAACCCTAAACCCTAAACCCTAAACCCTAAACCCTAAACCCTAAACCCTAAACCCTAAACCCTAAACCCTAAACCCTAAACCCTAAACCCTAAACCCTAAACCCTAAACCCTAAACCCTAAACCCTAAACCCTAAACCCTAAACCCTAAACCCTAAACCCTAAACCCTAAACCCTAAACCCTAAACCCTAAACCCTAAACCCTAAACCCTAAACCCTAAACCCTAAACCCTAAACCCTAAACCCTAAACCCTAAACCCTAAACCCTAAACCCTAAACCCTAAACCCTAAACCCTAAACCCTAAACCCTAAACCCTAAACCCTAAACCCTAAACCCTAAACCCTAAACCCTAAACCCTAAACCCTAAACCCTAAACCCTAAACCCTAAACCCTAAACCCTAAACCCTAAACCCTAAACCCTAAACCCTAAACCCTAAACCCTAAACCCTAAACCCTAAACCCTAAACCCTAAACCCTAAACCCTAAACCCTAAACCCTAAACCCTAAACCCTAAACCCTAAACCCTAAACCCTAAACCCTAAACCCTAAACCCTAAACCCTAAACCCTAAACCCTAAACCCTAAACCCTAAACCCTAAACCCTAAACCCTAAACCCTAAACCCTAAACCCTAAACCCTAAACCCTAAACCCTAAACCCTAAACCCTAAACCCTAAACCCTAAACCCTAAACCCTAAACCCTAAACCCTAAACCCTAAACCCTAAACCCTAAACCCTAAACCCTAAACCCTAAACCCTAAACCCTAAACCCTAAACCCTAAACCCTAAACCCTAAACCCTAAACCCTAAACCCTAAACCCTAAACCCTAAACCCTAAACCCTAAACCCTAAACCCTAAACCCTAAACCCTAAACCCTAAACCCTAAACCCTAAACCCTAAACCCTAAACCCTAAACCCTAAACCCTAAACCCTAAACCCTAAACCCTAAACCCTAAACCCTAAACCCTAAACCCTAAACCCTAAACCCTAAACCCTAAACCCTAAACCCTAAACCCTAAACCCTAAACCCTAAACCCTAAACCCTAAACCCTAAACCCTAAACCCTAAACCCTAAACCCTAAACCCTAAACCCTAAACCCTAAACCCTAAACCCTAAACCCTAAACCCTAAACCCTAAACCCTAAACCCTAAACCCTAAACCCTAAACCCTAAACCCTAAACCCTAAACCCTAAACCCTAAACCCTAAACCCTAAACCCTAAACCCTAAACCCTAAACCCTAAACCCTAAACCCTAAACCCTAAACCCTAAACCCTAAACCCTAAACCCTAAACCCTAAACCCTAAACCCTAAACCCTAAACCCTAAACCCTAAACCCTAAACCCTAAACCCTAAACCCTAAACCCTAAACCCTAAACCCTAAACCCTAAACCCTAAACCCTAAACCCTAAACCCTAAACCCTAAACCCTAAACCCTAAACCCTAAACCCTAAACCCTAAACCCTAAACCCTAAACCCTAAACCCTAAACCCTAAACCCTAAACCCTAAACCCTAAACCCTAAACCCTAAACCCTAAACCCTAAACCCTAAACCCTAAACCCTAAACCCTAAACCCTAAACCCTAAACCCTAAACCCTAAACCCTAAACCCTAAACCCTAAACCCTAAACCCTAAACCCTAAACCCTAAACCCTAAACCCTAAACCCTAAACCCTAAACCCTAAACCCTAAACCCTAAACCCTAAACCCTAAACCCTAAACCCTAAACCCTAAACCCTAAACCCTAAACCCTAAACCCTAAACCCTAAACCCTAAACCCTAAACCCTAAACCCTAAACCCTAAACCCTAAACCCTAAACCCTAAACCCTAAACCCTAAACCCTAAACCCTAAACCCTAAACCCTAAACCCTAAACCCTAAACCCTAAACCCTAAACCCTAAACCCTAAACCCTAAACCCTAAACCCTAAACCCTAAACCCTAAACCCTAAACCCTAAACCCTAAACCCTAAACCCTAAACCCTAAACCCTAAACCCTAAACCCTAAACCCTAAACCCTAAACCCTAAACCCTAAACCCTAAACCCTAAACCCTAAACCCTAAACCCTAAACCCTAAACCCTAAACCCTAAACCCTAAACCCTAAACCCTAAACCCTAAACCCTAAACCCTAAACCCTAAACCCTAAACCCTAAACCCTAAACCCTAAACCCTAAACCCTAAACCCTAAACCCTAAACCCTAAACCCTAAACCCTAAACCCTAAACCCTAAACCCTAAACCCTAAACCCTAAACCCTAAACCCTAAACCCTAAACCCTAAACCCTAAACCCTAAACCCTAAACCCTAAACCCTAAACCCTAAACCCTAAACCCTAAACCCTAAACCCTAAACCCTAAACCCTAAACCCTAAACCCTAAACCCTAAACCCTAAACCCTAAACCCTAAACCCTAAACCCTAAACCCTAAACCCTAAACCCTAAACCCTAAACCCTAAACCCTAAACCCTAAACCCTAAACCCTAAACCCTAAACCCTAAACCCTAAACCCTAAACCCTAAACCCTAAACCCTAAACCCTAAACCCTAAACCCTAAACCCTAAACCCTAAACCCTAAACCCTAAACCCTAAACCCTAAACCCTAAACCCTAAACCCTAAACCCTAAACCCTAAACCCTAAACCCTAAACCCTAAACCCTAAACCCTAAACCCTAAACCCTAAACCCTAAACCCTAAACCCTAAACCCTAAACCCTAAACCCTAAACCCTAAACCCTAAACCCTAAACCCTAAACCCTAAACCCTAAACCCTAAACCCTAAACCCTAAACCCTAAACCCTAAACCCTAAACCCTAAACCCTAAACCCTAAACCCTAAACCCTAAACCCTAAACCCTAAACCCTAAACCCTAAACCCTAAACCCTAAACCCTAAACCCTAAACCCTAAACCCTAAACCCTAAACCCTAAACCCTAAACCCTAAACCCTAAACCCTAAACCCTAAACCCTAAACCCTAAACCCTAAACCCTAAACCCTAAACCCTAAACCCTAAACCCTAAACCCTAAACCCTAAACCCTAAACCCTAAACCCTAAACCCTAAACCCTAAACCCTAAACCCTAAACCCTAAACCCTAAACCCTAAACCCTAAACCCTAAACCCTAAACCCTAAACCCTAAACCCTAAACCCTAAACCCTAAACCCTAAACCCTAAACCCTAAACCCTAAACCCTAAACCCTAAACCCTAAACCCTAAACCCTAAACCCTAAACCCTAAACCCTAAACCCTAAACCCTAAACCCTAAACCCTAAACCCTAAACCCTAAACCCTAAACCCTAAACCCTAAACCCTAAACCCTAAACCCTAAACCCTAAACCCTAAACCCTAAACCCTAAACCCTAAACCCTAAACCCTAAACCCTAAACCCTAAACCCTAAACCCTAAACCCTAAACCCTAAACCCTAAACCCTAAACCCTAAACCCTAAACCCTAAACCCTAAACCCTAAACCCTAAACCCTAAACCCTAAACCCTAAACCCTAAACCCTAAACCCTAAACCCTAAACCCTAAACCCTAAACCCTAAACCCTAAACCCTAAACCCTAAACCCTAAACCCTAAACCCTAAACCCTAAACCCTAAACCCTAAACCCTAAACCCTAAACCCTAAACCCTAAACCCTAAACCCTAAACCCTAAACCCTAAACCCTAAACCCTAAACCCTAAACCCTAAACCCTAAACCCTAAACCCTAAACCCTAAACCCTAAACCCTAAACCCTAAACCCTAAACCCTAAACCCTAAACCCTAAACCCTAAACCCTAAACCCTAAACCCTAAACCCTAAACCCTAAACCCTAAACCCTAAACCCTAAACCCTAAACCCTAAACCCTAAACCCTAAACCCTAAACCCTAAACCCTAAACCCTAAACCCTAAACCCTAAACCCTAAACCCTAAACCCTAAACCCTAAACCCTAAACCCTAAACCCTAAACCCTAAACCCTAAACCCTAAACCCTAAACCCTAAACCCTAAACCCTAAACCCTAAACCCTAAACCCTAAACCCTAAACCCTAAACCCTAAACCCTAAACCCTAAACCCTAAACCCTAAACCCTAAACCCTAAACCCTAAACCCTAAACCCTAAACCCTAAACCCTAAACCCTAAACCCTAAACCCTAAACCCTAAACCCTAAACCCTAAACCCTAAACCCTAAACCCTAAACCCTAAACCCTAAACCCTAAACCCTAAACCCTAAACCCTAAACCCTAAACCCTAAACCCTAAACCCTAAACCCTAAACCCTAAACCCTAAACCCTAAACCCTAAACCCTAAACCCTAAACCCTAAACCCTAAACCCTAAACCCTAAACCCTAAACCCTAAACCCTAAACCCTAAACCCTAAACCCTAAACCCTAAACCCTAAACCCTAAACCCTAAACCCTAAACCCTAAACCCTAAACCCTAAACCCTAAACCCTAAACCCTAAACCCTAAACCCTAAACCCTAAACCCTAAACCCTAAACCCTAAACCCTAAACCCTAAACCCTAAACCCTAAACCCTAAACCCTAAACCCTAAACCCTAAACCCTAAACCCTAAACCCTAAACCCTAAACCCTAAACCCTAAACCCTAAACCCTAAACCCTAAACCCTAAACCCTAAACCCTAAACCCTAAACCCTAAACCCTAAACCCTAAACCCTAAACCCTAAACCCTAAACCCTAAACCCTAAACCCTAAACCCTAAACCCTAAACCCTAAACCCTAAACCCTAAACCCTAAACCCTAAACCCTAAACCCTAAACCCTAAACCCTAAACCCTAAACCCTAAACCCTAAACCCTAAACCCTAAACCCTAAACCCTAAACCCTAAACCCTAAACCCTAAACCCTAAACCCTAAACCCTAAACCCTAAACCCTAAACCCTAAACCCTAAACCCTAAACCCTAAACCCTAAACCCTAAACCCTAAACCCTAAACCCTAAACCCTAAACCCTAAACCCTAAACCCTAAACCCTAAACCCTAAACCCTAAACCCTAAACCCTAAACCCTAAACCCTAAACCCTAAACCCTAAACCCTAAACCCTAAACCCTAAACCCTAAACCCTAAACCCTAAACCCTAAACCCTAAACCCTAAACCCTAAACCCTAAACCCTAAACCCTAAACCCTAAACCCTAAACCCTAAACCCTAAACCCTAAACCCTAAACCCTAAACCCTAAACCCTAAACCCTAAACCCTAAACCCTAAACCCTAAACCCTAAACCCTAAACCCTAAACCCTAAACCCTAAACCCTAAACCCTAAACCCTAAACCCTAAACCCTAAACCCTAAACCCTAAACCCTAAACC
Source organism: Salix arbutifolia (assembly GCA_025169955.1). Taxonomy (NCBI): domain Eukaryota; kingdom Viridiplantae; phylum Streptophyta; class Magnoliopsida; order Malpighiales; family Salicaceae; genus Salix; species Salix arbutifolia. The sequence continues at coordinate 8,918,963 of CM045911.1, forward strand.
CTAAACCCTAAACCCTAAACCCTAAACCCTAAACCCTAAACCCTAAACCCTAAACCCTAAACCCTAAACCCTAAACCCTAAACCCTAAACCCTAAACCCTAAACCCTAAACCCTAAACCCTAAACCCTAAACCCTAAACCCTAAACCCTAAACCCTAAACCCTAAACCCTAAACCCTAAACCCTAAACCCTAAACCCTAAACCCTAAACCCTAAACCCTAAACCCTAAACCCTAAACCCTAAACCCTAAACCCTAAACCCTAAACCCTAAACCCTAAACCCTAAACCCTAAACCCTAAACCCTAAACCCTAAACCCTAAACCCTAAACCCTAAACCCTAAACCCTAAACCCTAAACCCTAAACCCTAAACCCTAAACCCTAAACCCTAAACCCTAAACCCTAAACCCTAAACCCTAAACCCTAAACCCTAAACCCTAAACCCTAAACCCTAAACCCTAAACCCTAAACCCTAAACCCTAAACCCTAAACCCTAAACCCTAAACCCTAAACCCTAAACCCTAAACCCTAAACCCTAAACCCTAAACCCTAAACCCTAAACCCTAAACCCTA